>JAAXCT010002307.1:0-82091 GCA_012490785.1 Eragrostis nindensis
CCCATTTCGCGGCGCGCGCGTAGTTTCTTTTTTCCCTTTTCGCGCCACGCGCTTTTTTTTTTTCGCGTGTTATCCGCAGGCCGTTGGGGGGCTTTTTTTTTCTTCATTTTTGCACTGTGTTTTAGTTCTGTGAATTATTGGTGATGAGAAAGAAAAATGAAGTTTTTTTTCTCTTTTCCGCGCGAAGCGCGAATCATTCAGGGATGTGGGGATTTGGGGTAATATAGGGTGGGAATGAATCCCACTTTTAAATGGTTTAAACTACAAATTTAGCACGATTGAAAAACGCTACTTCCATTATTATACAATTAATGGCAGTGGTGATTTCGCTTCATGTCATAAGATTTGGTTTCCAACATCAATATTGTAGCATCCCGCCTCAAATTAATGAGGGGTTTGGCTAACCAGATCTTAATCGGGTGATACTTGACAAGCAAGCATTCCAAAAGACCACACACATAAGCATAAGTAAAATAATTTTACAACAAGTTCAGTTAATACATTGGTTCAGCGATTACATAGGGTACAAGGTTCGAAATATGGTTCTTAATACATAAAAGAGTTCGAAATTCGATTACATAAAAGCGAGCGGAAGCGGAACACACGACGATATAACTAAAGTGATGTCATGTCCGGCCATAGACACGAAATCACTCTTCATGCTCCGAAGAGGGAGAAACAGAAAACCCTTCAAAGGTCCAATTACCTGCATATAAACATTTTCAACAAAAGCCCTGAGCAACTAATACTCAGCAAGTCTTACCCGTCAAACTTGGCCTTCTAAGACCGACTTCTAGTATGAAGGGGGTTGACATGGCAAAAGATATATGTTTGCATAAATATAGCACTAGAAATGGATCCTTCTTTCATATTTTAGCCCAATTTATCTTTTATAGCAGAAATGTAAAGGTTTGCACCTAAACTAAATCAAACACGTTGCAAGACAATTAATTGAAATACAATTCAGTAATATTCATCCATTCAATTCACTTGTTACTACGAGCTGACACAGTGAACAAGTGGTACTCAATAACCGCGAGGGACGGCGATTCGAATCGATTTACACCTGCAGGCGAAAACCCGGAAGACACGACGTACGCACACTCACAAGGAGTCACGCACGGCAACCTTCACAAGACACCATAGAGCCGGGCCGATTCCACCTCTCCCGAGTACACGTCCTCCATGCGATACCCACGCCGGGGCTATCCGTGGTTAGCCCGTGCACCTCCCACTAGCCATACCCATGAACCACCGTGTCTATCATCATCACTAAAAGAGAGGTGGGTTCACCGTCCAACACTACAATCATCGAGTTACATCGGTTTACTAGTCCCCATCCACTAGCATGCATCCGGTACGTTCAAACTTGCTCAGCGGCGGGCCACAACGAACGGTCCTCAACCGACACAAACGGGGCTATGACGAACAAGGACGACCTTGCCACCTCAACCTACACATGAATTTCCCCGTTCGGTTCATCTATCATCATCATGTGAGAGCATAAAGTAAACCGATCCCACTTAAACCGAGCGGTCTCCATACCACCCGATTTTTCTACCGAGGACTCGACATTAAGCATAGCAAGTTCTACCGCGTGGCTGTACAAAACTGAACCAAACCCATAGGTACATGTAGGCAACTGCATCTATGGTTTCAATCAAGTCCTACACGTAATGCACAATTCATGACTCACATACATGTGAGGAAAAGAAACTTTGTAAAACATAGGAGTGCACCGGGGCTTGCCTTGGGGCTGGTGGTTAGCACTCAGTCACGCTCACGTCAGCTCCAGGCTCCTCGGTCACGACCTCCAAGTCCTCGAGTCCGCGTCGATTCCTAAATGAATGCAGTGAGATGTACGGAGTCAATAAGAAGGTTCATGGAACTTCCTTGATAAATATAACATGATGCTGCAGATATATACAAAATTATATGCTTAAAGATTCATTGACATGATTTAGTTAGTCGGGTATTATGAAATTTACACTTGTTATTTCAGATTTATGAAGTGTTTATGTGGTTACAAGGGATTTCTTCCAATTTTCTTTAAAATGGTTCTGTAAGATCAATAATTAATCTTGTATTTTTATTTAGTAACCTACTCCTATGCACAGCAACATATCCAAAATTTGGTGCCAAAACTTGCAGGAATAAAATGCTAAAAATGATTTAGTTACAAACTTGAAACTGTAATTAGTCCTAAATTGGATGAATTTCAAGAAACCACTTGGTGAGCAGTTCAGTTACCTACAGGGAGTGTGTGTGCCAAATTTCAGATCTTCTGCATAAGTAAATATTTTATAAAAATGATTTTCAGTTTCTCTTATCTGAATTTTAGAACGTTAAATAGAATGATTTCAGATGTTATGTACCACTGGATATATCGGTTCACATGGAATCCAAACAATTTTGTTTCACATTTTTCGGAGTTCTAATTTATTTTCTACGGATTTTACAAGTTCAGCCGATTTTAGGGGAAAACGAAAAAAAAAAACAAGGCCGGCACTGTAGCAGTGCCAGCGCGCATGGCGTTGCTGCCGGACTTGTCCGAGCTGTGGCGGACGAGTCCGGGCACCGGACTTGTCCGCAAGTCGCGGATGACATCGCGGACTCCAGAGGTTTGGCAGCCCCTGGTTCCGGACTTGTCCGGCTCCGGTCGGACTTGTCCGCGCGTCGAGGGCCGAGACGGCGGCGAGGTCGCTGTTCCGGCTAAATGATGGCGAGCTGAGGAAAACCGTGGGCGGATTCACGACTAGAATGACGAGGCGATCCTAGGACGCTATGGTGTGCACGTGCGTGCGCAGCAAGGTCATGCCGGCGGCGAGACGACGACGGCGGCGACTATGGCGTGGCGGTGCTCCGGCGGCTAGGGTCGCCGGAGACGCGAGTTAGCGCGAGCAAGAGCTTCCATGGAGCGAGGCGAAGCTCACCGGGGGACGTGTGCACGCGGAGGAAGGCCGGAAGGGGGACTTCGCGGTGGAGGCGGCTTGGTCCGGCGGACGGCGGCGGGGAAGAAAAAGGATTCCGGCGAGGTCACTGCGAGAGGGATGACATGGTTACTATTATCCATCGCGATTAATTGTGAAGTGGCTCACCGTGAACGGAGAATTTCACGTGGAGAATTTCACGTCGACGTCAAGGTGGTTCACCGGCGGCCATGGGGATTTCTTCACTTCGATCTCGCGCTACGATTGGGGAGGCTTCTATTGGAGTTGAGGAGCAGCTAGAGGGGGTCTCGGCGCTTCTTCTTTTTTTTTTTTCAATTGGGGTCGAGCTTGGGGTGCTGCAGAGCGACGGCGAGGCGGCGAGCTTGCTCGGCGGCAATGGTGGCGGTGCGTGCGTGTTGGGGATGCGGGCAAGAGGGAGACGACGACTTGACTCGATAGGAAGGGAGAGGATAAGGAGAAAGGGGCGTGTGGAGTTGGCATAGGCATTCGATGGCGCACGCGCGACGGCCTGCTGCGGCTGACGACGGCCACAGCGTACGGCATGGGCTACGAGCAGGAAGAAACAGAGCGTGAGAGAGAACAACAGGTGGGTCCCACACGTCCTTTTCTAATTTCGAAAGAATTTCGAGCTGCTGAACTGAAATGACCCAAACACAAGCTTCCAAACCTCAGAAAAATCTGAGAAAAAGTAGACTTGTAGGCCAACTCTACAGGAACAAATTTACTTATTGGAAGTTTTCAAATTTCGGTGTGGATTTTGAATTACAATTATGTCAAGTCAGAAATTGGATAAATGGTCTTTGAATTATTTGAGCACCTTCCCTTCATCAGAAAAATCTGAGGAATTCTCCAAAATTCTATCTTGGTACAGGTAGACCACGAAAATTGACAACGAGCCCCACTGTTAAGAAACATTTGGTCGAAAACAATTATGACCATGGTTTGACTTAATTTTAAAGCTTCATTCATTTGTTCTTAAATCTTTTGTCCTAAAACTTTGTTAACTGATTAACCATTTGATTAACAGTGGGTTAAGTTGGGGTGTTACAGCCCTCCCCCCTTAAGAAAATCTCGTCCCGAGATTTGCAATAAGTGCGGAAAAGAGGGGCTGAAAGATTCGCTTGCGTTACCTCAATTGCGAAGCGACAAAGTCCGGAAACTTGGAGTCTAGAAATTCCTCTTGTTCCCACGTGGCCTCCTCTTTAGAATGATTGTTCCATTGAACTTTATAGAAGGTGATCGTTTTGTTGCGCGTCACCCGGTCTTTTTGATCGATAACCTTGACGGGATGCTCGGCATAGGTAAGATCGTCCTGTAATCCTTCGACATCCTCGAGCACCACCTCAATAGGGGGCTTCAAACATTTCTTGAGTTGAGATACATGGAAAATATTGTGAACCCCGGATAGTTTGTCGGGCAATTCCAACCGGTAGGCGATGGGTACGCATCTCTCCATAACCTTGAATGGGCCAATGTAACAGGGAGCGAGCTTTCCCTTGACGCCGAAACGCTGAACGCCCTTTGTAGGTGAGACGCGAAGATACACGTGGTCACCTTGCCGAAATTCCAAAGGACGGCGCCTCTTATCGGCGTAACTAGCTTGACGGGACTTTGCGGCTTTTAAATTTGCTTGAATGAGCCGCACTTTCTCTTCGGCCTCGGTAATCAAATCAGGTCCAAAATTTATCCTTTCTCCCGGTTCCGACCAGTTCAAAGGAGTTCGACATGAACGGTCATAAAGTGCCTCAAATGGAGACATTTTGATACTCTCTTAGTAGCTATTGTTGTACGCAAATTCTGCCAACGGTAGGTGATCATCCCAATTGCCACCTTCAGATAAAAACACAGGCTCTCAACATATCCTCCAGTATTTGATTTACCCTCTCAGTTTGTCCATCGGTTTGGGGGTGATAAGCAGAGCTCCGGATTAACTTGGTCTTTAATGATGCATGTAACTGCCCCCAAAAACGAGCCACAAACTGAGGTCCTCTATCGGATATAATCATCTTCGGCACTCCATGCCAACACAAAATGCGCGAGATATATAATTGGGCATATATCTTGGCAGAGTAGTTTGTCTGGACCGGAAGAAAAAAATGAGCCGACTTTGTCAATCGGTCCACTGTAACCCAAATAGAATCGTGCCTTCGAGCAGTGAGAGGTAATCCAACAATGAAATTGTAAGGATCGTGTGACCGAGAGAGGGGGGGGGGGGGGTGAATCGGTGCACTCTAGAATCTATTTCCAAACACTTACACCCAAACAACTCCTAGCGAGTAGTTCTAGTAACAAGGTAAAGCACACTAAGGAGTATCCTTAACCTATGTAGCTAGTGGATATAGATAACACAAGCACACCTGTAAGCTTCATGACCATTGGAGCTAGGGAAACCCCAAGATATGAATGTTTTGGTGATATGATGAGAACCATGAATGTGACTAACACTCTTTGTGAGATCTTATTGGTCACATATGAAGAAAGCTCTGTCCGTTTGGTGGTGTACGCCGACACACCCTAATTCAAACGTCAAGGATGATTGGTTGCCTTCATCTACACAAGAACGGACTTGATGGAGTCGCGGAGAAGATATGGATCAAGGCTTAGGACATGCTAGACCAAGCGAGTGTTGCTTGGAAGAGACTTCTTGTGTTGGTGGCTAGAGTGAACTCTTTTGAAGGAGAAGACAAGATTAGTGATGAGCATGCTATTCACACGGTGATCTCTATGCTACCATACAATAGGAAGGTCCACATTCTAAATGATCTCAATGATGATATTAGTGAGATGACTCTCAAGGACATGATCTTGATGGCACTATCTTATGAGAATCAAATCTACAATATTCTTGAGTACTTCAATGCTAGTGGAGATGTGGGAAGGTTTCAAGGTCTTCATCTTGGAACTCATTTCATACACATGGGTGTTGATCGGATCATGTGGAGACACAATGGAGTCACCAAGGCAATGATTGACGCCTTGGATGCATTGGACTTGGACTTTCTAAATGGAGTTCCTATGGCCTACATCAAGAGCAAGCAAGAGGTAAATGATATGTCAATTGATTCTCATGATACTAACCCTCCTCTTTGCTTGATGGCTACTTCCAAGGTGAACTACAAGATTGGTGGCAACATTGGGTGTTGGATAGTGGGTGCACTCAACACATGACCGGGACTTCATCCATCTTCACAAACTTGGAAGAAAATGAAGATCATGACAAGGTCACATTTGGGGACAACTCCAAGCACAAGGTGAGAGGTCTTGGTAAGGTGGCTATCTCAAATGACCTCTCTATCTCTAATGTATTGCTTGTTGAGTCCCTAAACTTTAATCTTCTATCCGTTGCTCAAATATGTGATCTTGGTTTTTCTTGTAACTTTGATGCTAATGGGGTGGTTCTTCATAATGATGCTATGGGTCTCACTATCAAAGTCTTTCGTCATAATAATCTATATGTTGTTGATTTTGAGACTAACATTGTTGCCCCTAGCACTTGTCTCTTCACTAAGTCCTCTCTAGATTGGCTATGGCATCGGAGGCTTGCTCACATTTGTATGGGTCAACTCAAGCATGTAATGAAGAACAAACTAGTGAGAGGAGTCTAGGATGTCACCTTTGAGAAGGACAAGCTATGTAGTGCATGCCAAGCCGGAAAGCAAGTGGCTTCACCTCATCCATCCAAGAATTTCTTGTCAACTTCAAGACCTCTCGAGCTCTTACACATTGATCTCTTCGGGCCTACAACTTATGTGAGCATTGGTGGGAATCTCTATTGCTTGGTGGTAGTGGACGACTACTCAAGATATACTTGGGTATTCTTTCTTGAGAACAAGGCACAAGCAATTGGGATATTCGAGAAGTTTGCTAGAAGACTACAAAATGAGTATGGGCATCACATCAAGAAGATTCGGAGTGATAATGGGACGGAGTTCAAAAACTCTATCATTGAAGACTATTGTGATGAGATTGGCATAAAGCATGAGTTATCGGCTACATACACTCCTCAACAAAATGGTGTTGTTGAGAGGAAGAACAAGACCCTTATCACTCTTGCTCGTGCTATGCTTGATGAGTACAACACTCCGGAGAAGTTTTAGGCGGAAGCTATCAACACCGCATGCTACACCTCCAACCGGATCTATCCTCACAAGTTGCTAAACAAGACTCCATATGAAGTGATTGTTGGGAGAAGACCGAATGTTGGCTACTTCTGAGTGTTTGGTTGCAAGTGCTACATCTACAAGAAGAGGGAAAGACTTGGCAAGTTCAAGAAGAGGACCGACGTAGGCATTCTTGTCGGCTACTCGGGCTCGGCCAAAGCTTATCGGGTTTACAACACCTCCACCGGCTTTGTTGAAGAAACTTATGATGTGCAATTTAATGAATCTCACGGGTCTCAAGAAGACCCTCCTTCTTCTCATATTGTAGGTGATGAACCCGTGGAGGAAGCTTTGGAGAACATGCCCATTGGTGAAGTTATTCCTCGTAAAGATGAACCTCCGACACCTCCTCCAACAACTTCATCAAACGGACCTTCTACGAGTACATATCAAGTGAATCCAAGCTCTCCCTCAAGTGAACAACATCAAGCACCTTCAAGTGATCCCGCAACAAGCATCCTCGAGTCAAGCTCTATCAAGCGAACCGCAACATGCAACGAGTCATGCTACTTCAAGTGAACCGCAACAAGCGTCATCAAGTCTACCTCATGCATCTACGAGCCAAGCTTCACCGAGCAATCAAGAACAAGCACAATTTACCTCAACTCAAGATGATGGCTCGGGTTCACCTCTTCGACAACAAGACACTCACATCTCTAGGGAACAAGCCGCAAGAGATGCGCAAGACACTTCGCCGGCTCCTCCTCCTCCTCGACAAGAAGCTTCAAGGAAGCACAAACCCATTGCTCGGGATCATTCACGTGATCTCATCATTGGGAGTCCTTCTCAAGGGATAAAGACTAGAAGAAGTCAATATAAGCCTAATTATGTTGATGAAGCTAACATTGTTGAGAACTTCTCTTTTGTCTCTACCCTAGAGCCGAAGACGATCGAGGAAGCCTTGAAAGACCACAAGTGGGTGCTATCCATGCAAGAGGAGCTCAACAACTTCAAGAGGAATGATGTTTGGAAGTTGGTGAAGCGGCCCAAGCGATCCAATGTCATTGGCGCTAAGTGGGTCTTCAAGAACAAGCAAGATGAGAAGGGAGCAATCGTGAGGAACAAGGCAAGACTTGTGGCGAAGGGCTACTCTCAAGTTGAAGGCGTCGATTTGACGAGACATTTCGGCCCCGTCGCTCGTCTCGAGGCTATAAGAACACTTCTTGCTTATGCTTCTCATTTTGATTTTAAACTTCATCAAATGGATGTGAAAAGTGCTTTTCTCAATGAACTAATCAATGAAGAAGTTTATGTAGAGCAACCTCCTGGCTTCGAGGACCCCGAGCATCCGGACCATGTGTACAAGCTCAAGAAGGCTCTCTACGGACTCAAACAAGCACCAAGAGCATGGTATGAACGACTTCGAGATCATCTCATCACCAAGGGCTACAAGATCGGTAGTATCGACAACACTCTCTTTACTAAGCATATTGGTGATGATCTCTTTGTTTGTCAAATCTATGTTGATGATATCATCTATGGCTCCACTAACGAAATCTATAATGATGAGTTCCGTGCTCTTATGAAGAAAGAGTTTGAGATGTCTATGATAGGTGAACTTCATGTCTTCCTCGGTTTTCAAGTCAAGCAAATGAAGGAGGGCACGTTCATCTACCAAGAGAAGTACACTCGGGATCTTCTCAAGAGGTTCGGCATGGAAGACTCCAAGTCCTACGACACACCTATGGCTACAAGTGTCCCTCTTGATGTGGATGTAAAAGGTATACCGGTGGATCCTAAACTCTATCGTTCTATGATTGGTTCACTTCTTTACCTTACCGCATCTAGACCGGATATCATGTTTAGTGTGTGCCTTTGTGCTCGTTATCAAGCTAACCCCAAGGAATCCCATATGAGTGCCGTGAAAAGAATTCTTAGGTATGTCAAGAGCACTCCTACAATGGGCCTTTGGTATCCAAAAGGCTCGGACTTTGGATTTGTTGGCTATGCGGACTCGGACTTCGCCGGTTGCAAAGTGAGTAGAAAGAGTACCTCCGATGGATGCCAATTTCTTGGACAATCACCCATCTCATGGAGTTCCAAGAAACAAAATTGTGTGGCTATCTCTACGGCGGAGGCGGAATATTTGGCGGCCGGTGCTTGTTGTGCTCAACTCTTATACATGAAGCAAACCCTATTGGACTATGGATTATCTTATGGGCAAGTACCTCTCTATTGTGATAGCGAAAGTGCTATCAATATGGCTCTCAACAAAGGTAATCACGGCCATGCGAAGCATATTGAAGTCAAACATCACTTCATCCGAGATCATGTGGCCAAGAAGGATATTGAATTGATTGGTGTTCGGACTCATGAACAATTGGCAGACATCTTCACCAAGCCACTTGACAAGAAGACCTTTTGTAAGCTCCGAGGAGAACTTAATGTTCTCGACCTCTCCGACTTCACTTGATATCCTTGAGCTTACATTTGTATATATGTATATATACATTGCTTGTTTTTGTTTGTGTTGTTGTTTTTGTGTGTTCTTCTTGTTTTTGTAGGACCGACGACTAACCTTTTTGAGATAGCAATGAGCATGGGTTAAGCTTGGGATTGGTGGCATTTGGCTCCCGAGGCTTTGAAGAATGGCTCATTGTGATCAAGCTTATAGAGGGCTCAAACTTGTTGTTGGTAACTTCGCTCTTAGCTTTCTCTTGTTTTACCCTTATAGCATCATGCATTGTACACTTATCATTGCTTTTGCATCATGCATCTTGCATAAGTGTCTCGGCGCGAGCACCCATCTAGGGGGAGTTGCTTATTCACAATAGGAGTATATGACCTCCTATGATGAATTTATAGCAATGCTATATAAGCTTCATGCCCATTGAACCATGATTTTTGAGCTCCAAGGTTAAATCCACTTGCGCGGCTCAAAGTCTAAGGGTTCATACATTTCCATCATCATCAACTAACCCCTATGTTCTTCAAGACAATATTCTTTTGAGAATGTGTGTAGGGATACTTGGTGAGGAGATGGAGATTTTCGGATCAAGGGGGAGCTTCACGCCAAATCAAGTAACTCGTTTTCCCACTCGTCTCATACTTTTTCCACTAACTTTTTCTTCCTTGGTAGACTCTTTTTGAGTGATAGATGCCAAAGGGGGAGAAGGTTTTGGAAGGTTTTGGGCTTAATGATCGAGCAAGAACTCGGGGGAGAAGAGTTGGGAGAAGAGTTCAAGCTTACGATGAGTTGTAAGATGTCACCTCAAGGGGGAGTTTGTACAAGAGAAGATCAAGTGATCAAGACGATCGATCTTCACACAATCTTGAGGTGATGAAGAAGAAGCAATGCCGTCTCAAGGGGGAGTGTGCGCGGATGAAGATCAAGTGATCAAGACGATCGATCTTCACACAATCTTGAGATTGGTGCATTTGTCAAGGGGGAGTGGAATTCTACAATGTAAGTATGAAGGTAAACCCTTGCAACCTTTGCTTGTCATTGTTCCTTGTGCTTTCTATCACTTGTGATATGAGTTTTTTGCTCTAACTTGTGATTTCTTTTGAGCGATGACTTGCCTCGACCTAATTAACAAGGTAACTATCTCTCTATCATATACTTGTTGCTTAGTGTCTTGATCGAGTTGCGCTTTCATCTTGGCTTTTGTCATTTCATCTTTTATCTTCTCGATCATTTTTATCATGGTTGTCATCCATCACCAAAAAGGGGGAGATTGTAAGCTTCATGACCATTGGAGCTAGGGAAACCCCAAGGTATGAATGTTTTGGTGATAGGATGAGAACCATGAATGTGACTAACACTCTTTGTGAGATCTTATAGGTCACATATGAAGAAAGCTCCGTCCGTTTGGTGGTGTACGCCGACACACCCTAACTCAAACGTCAAGGATGATTGGTTGCCTTCATCTACACAAGAACGGACTTGATGGAGTCGCGGAGAAGATATGGATCAAGGCTAAGGACATGCTAGACCAAGCGAGTGTTGCTTGGTTAGATGTTAGCTTGAGTCCATAGGAAAAACCGGACTATCAAGAGGGTTCGAGGTGGTTCTCTTAGTACACACTAGTTATAGAGATCATTGGATGCATGGTGAGTCTCTCAGGGGCTAGGGTGGCAGAAGAGGCTTGAAGGAACCAAGTTTGAAGATGTTGGAAGCAAGGATCAAAGAAATGGTCGAGTTCCAGCAGAGGTAAAGCCACCGTATGATGCGGTGCTGTAAGGATCGTGTGACCGAGAGAGGGGGGGTGAATCGGTGCACTCTAGAATCTATTTCCAAACACTTACATCCAAACGACTCCTAGCGAGTAGTTCTAGTAACAAGGTAAAGCACACTAAAGAGTATCCTTAACCTATATAGCTAGTGCATATAGATAACGCAATCACACCACACTAGCAACCTAGCACAAGATAGATATATAGCGGAAGACTTAAGCTAGGCAAGGCAAGGAACAAGATATCTAGAGACAAAGGCAACCAAGACTAGGCACACTAAGTAGAGTCCTTAGAGCTATTAGATAGGCTATAACAAGTAAGCACACGAGCAAGGCAATCAAGCAAACCTAGTGAAGCTAGTAGGTACCAAGGTAAATATACAAGCAAGGTAAGAGCACAACTCAAGTACTACAAGCAATCATATGAGTGCGATAAGTAAATGCGAGTAGTAAAGGAGAAGGGATAGAGAATGCTCATGATGTTTTCCCGTGGTCTCGGAAGGATGGCGCCTTCCCCTACTCCACGTTGGGTCACTCCCGCCGGAGTCTCGACCCGTCCCTCCGCTCGATGGCGATCCCTCCTAGAGCACACTTCACCCTCCGAGTGAAGTCGCGGGCACGTCCCGCCGGCTCGATCCCGGGTACTCTTCCGGAGGTAAGGCTCCGCACTTGATGGTGCCAAAGGGCGCTCCACTAGTGATGCTTCTTTCGCACGGGAAGCTCCAAGACCGTGTACAAACTTGTGTCGACTTCCACAATCTCCTTGGACAGCTCAACACCGACGCCTAACCGGTCTAGGCCTTGCCATAGACCAAGAGTAACAGCCCTAGATGACTCTCTCAAGCCCACACTAGCCTAGAGATCAAAGGATGCAACTTGCTACTCTCTCAAGCACTAGGATCACTCCAAATCCCTCTCAAGTGCTTCACACATCTCCCTCTTGGCTTCTTGGCAGCACCTCCCCTCTTTCCTGGGTCCAAGAGCACCTCAAAGAGGTAAACAACCGACTATATATAGGCCTCCAACCTCAAACTAGCCGTTGTCCAAAAGTACCCAGTCTGCGTAAGGACCGTACAATAGGACCGTATTGTCCGGTCTCCATCTGACCGTATTGTCCGGTCTCTACCAGACTGGCGTCCGGGGAGTGCTGTTCATCATCTCAAACAGACCGTATTGTACGGTCCCTAGGACCGTATTGTCCGGTCTCCACTTCTTCTTCAGCCAACAGAAACTTCTCCTTCTCTGTTGCTCTTCTCCTGTAAGACCGTATGTACGGTCTCCATGACCGTACCATCCTGTCAATTGTCGGTCTTCATTCTTCAACTTCCAGAAACTTCAGCGTCTCTGTCTGGATCACTCCAATAGAGACCGTACTGTCCGGTCCCTAGGACCGTACTGTCCGGTCAACTGTCCGGTCTCTATTTCTCCAACTTCCAGAAACTTAAGCTCTTCTGTCTGGAACTCCTCTGTAGACCGTATTGTACGGTCTCTATGACCGTACTGTCCGGTCTCCTCTGCCTTCGCAGCTTCGATCTTCTTCTTGATCTTCTTCTTCAACACTTGATCTTTTGGTTCCTCCAACTCTCTTCTGCCACCCTAGCCCCTGAGAGACTCACCATGCATCCAATGATCTCTATAACTAGTGTGTACTAAGAGAACCACCTCGAACCCTCTTGATAGTCCGGTTTTTCCTATGGACTCAAGCTAACATCTAACCAAGCAACACCCGCTTGGATCTAGCATGTCCTTAGCCTTGATCCATGTCTTCTCCGCGACTCCATCAAGTCCGTTCTTGTGTAGATGAAGGCAACCAATCATCCTTGTGAATAAGTTCATGGTGTGTTGGCGTTCACCACCAACGGACGGAGCTTTCTTTATATGTGACCTATAGGATCTCACAAAGAGTGTTAGTCACATTCATGGTTCTCATCCTATCACCAAAACATTCATACCTTGGGTTTCCCTAGCTCCAATGGTCATGAAGCTTACAGGTGCCAGTACGGTGACTGCAGCAGATGAAGACCAGAGAAGAGGAGTTTCTGGCAGAAAGAGAAGGAGCCACCGTAGGATACGGTGCCAGTCACCGTATGATACGGTGACTGCGAGAAGAGAAGTCCAGAGATGAGGA
The DNA here is from genome assembly GCA_012490785.1 of Eragrostis nindensis. Classification (NCBI taxonomy): domain Eukaryota; kingdom Viridiplantae; phylum Streptophyta; class Magnoliopsida; order Poales; family Poaceae; genus Eragrostis; species Eragrostis nindensis. Next base: position 13,415 of record JAAXCT010002307.1, read on the forward strand.
AGCTCTGCAGTTGAAGACAGAGGTCACCGTATGATACGGTGAAGGTGTCACCGTATGATACAGTGGTCACCGTATGGTTTCCAGAGAGTTGGTAGTTGCTGGAAGCTGAAGAGAATGAAGCCACCGTATGATACGGTGGGGGTCACCGTATGAACGGTGATACTGAAGATGAAGTCCAGAGATGAAGATGCTCTGGCAGGTGACATGGAGGTCACCGTATGATACGGTGCTCAGGGTCACCGTATCATACGGTGATTCTTACGGTGGCTTGGTTTCTGGGCACTTTGGGCAACGGCTAGTTTGAGGTTGGAGGCCTATATATAGCTGGTTGCTCGCCCCTTTGAGTTGCTCTGGACCCAGGAAAGAGGGGAGGTGCTGCCAAGAATCCAAGACTTAAGCTAGGCAAGGCAAAGTAACAAGATAACTAGAGACAAGGCAACCAAGATACTAGGCACACTAAGTAGAGTCCTTAGAGCTACTAGATAGGCTATAACAAGTAAGCACACGAGCAAGACAAACAAGCAAACCTAGTGAAGCTAGTAGGTACCAAGGAAAACAAACAAGCAAGATAAGAGCACAACTCAAGTACTACAAGCAATCATATATGGTGCGATAAGTAAATGCGAGTAGTAAAGGAGAAGGGATAGAGAATGCTCATGATATTTTCCCGTGGTCTCGGAAGGATGGCGCCTTCCCCTACTCCACGTTGGGTCACTCCCGCCGGAGTTTCGACCCCGTCCCTCCGCTCGAAGGCGATCCCTCCTGGAGCACATTTCACCCTCCGAGTGAAGTCGCGGGCACGTCCCGCCGGACTCGATCCCGGGTACTCTTCCGGAGGTAAGGCTCCGCACTTGATGCGTGCCAAAAGGCGCTCCATTAGTGATGCTTCTTTCGCATGGGAAGCTCTAAGACCGTGTACAAACTTGTGTCGGCTACCACAATCTCCTTGGACAGCTCAACACCGACGTCTAACCGGTCTAGGCCTCGCCATAGACCAAGAGTAACAGCCCTAGATGACTCTCTCAAGCCCACACTAGCCTAGAGATCAAAGGATGCAACTTGCTACTCTCTCAAGCACTAGGATCACTCCAAATCCTTCTCAAGTGCTTCACACTTCTCCCTCTTGGCTTCTTAGCAGCACCTCCCTCTGTCCTGGGTCCAAGAGCACCTCAAAGAGGTAAACAACCGACTATATATAGGCCACCAACCTCAAACTAGCCGTTGTCCAAAAGTACCCAGTCTGCGTAATGACCGTACAATCGACCGTACTGTCCGGTCTCCATTCTGACCGTATTGTCCGGTCTTCACCAGACTGGCGTTCAGGGAGTGCTGCTCCTCATCTCAGAGTAGACCGTATTGTACGGTCTATAGGACCGTACTGTCCGGTCTCCACTTCTTCTTCAGCTAACAGAAACTTCTCCTTCTCTGTTGCTCTTCACCTGTAAGACCGTACTGTCCGGTCTCTGACCGTATTGTCCGGTCAACTGTCCGGTCTTCATTCTTCAACTTCCAGAAACTTCAGCTTCTCTGTCTGGAACACTCCAATAGAGACCGTACTGTCCGGTCCCTAGGACCGTACTGTCCGGTCAACTGTCCGGTCTCTATTCTTCAACTTCCAGAAACCTCAGCCTTTCTGTCTGGAACTCTGTAGACCGTATTGTACGGTCTCCATGACCGTATTGTCCGGTCTCTTTTGACTTCGCAGCTTCGATCTTCTTCTTGATCTTCTTCTTCCAAACTTGAACTTCTTGGTTCCTTCAATCCTCTTCTGCCACCCTAGCCTCTGAGAGACTCACCATGAATCCAATGATCTCTATAACTAGTGTGTACTAAGAGAACCACCTCGAACCCTCTTGATAGTCCGGTTTTTCCTATGGACTCAAGCTAACATCTAACCAAGCAATACTCGCTTGGATCTAGCATGTCCTTAGCCTTGATCCATATCTTCTCCGCGACTCCATCAAGTCCGTTCTTGTGACGATGAAGGCAACCAATCATCCTTTTCATTAAGTTCATGGTGTGTTGGCGTTCACCACCAACGGACGGAGCTTTCTTCATATGTGACCTATAAGATCTCACAAGGAGTGTTAGTCACATTCATGGTTCTCATCCTATCACCAAAATATTCATACCTTGGGGTTTCCTAGCTCGAATGGTCATGAAGCTTACAGAAATCCTTACTAATGTCCTCCCACTTCCATGAAAGGATACTCAATGGTTGCAGCTGACCGGCTTTCTTCAAATGATCGGCCTTAACTCTCTGACAAGTGTCGCATTCAGCTACATAACGTGCCACTTCGCGCTTCATGCGCGTCCACCAAAATTTTTGGTTTTTAAACCTTGATACATCTTGTTGCTACCGGGATGAATAGAGTATTTGGACAAGTGAGCTTCATCCAAAATTTTCTTTCGCAGCCCCATATCCTTGGGTACGACAAGTCGGTCATTGAACCATAGCACTCCACCCTCATCTTGTCGGAAACATTTGATCTCACCATTTTCTAGTCTCCGACGAATATGTTTCATTCCCTTAATCTCTCTTTTGTGCAGCAATAATCTCCTCCCGCAGTGTGGGAATGAGAGCGAGATTATACAAGGCACCATGAGGAATAACTCTAAGACTTGGCTAACTAGGATCACAACATACGGTATTTTCCAATTTTTGAACCACAAGATTATTGCAATGTGACTTCCGACTCAAAGCATCAGTAACCACATTGGCTTTTCCGGGGTGATAATGAATTTCCAATTCATAGTCCTTAATCAATTCGAGCCATCTCCTTTGCCTCATGTTCAGTTCTTGTTGTGTGAAGATATACTTCAAACTTTTATGATCGGTGTATAAATGAACCAAATGTCCCAACAAATAATGCCTCCAAATTTTCAGAGCAAGAATAACTACAGCCAATTCTAGATCATGAGTGGGATAATTCTGTTCATGCCTCCGAAGTTGTCGAGATGCATAAGCAATGACATGGCCTTCTTGCATCAAGACACAACCCAATCCCGTGCCGGAAGCATCGCAATAAACATCAAACGGTTTTGCGACATCGGGTTGAGCCAACACAGGGGCTGTAGTTAAATGCTTCTTGAGGGTTTGAAAAGCTTCTTCACAATCATCACTCCACTGAATTTTAATCCCCTTTTTCAGCAGCTCCGTCATAGGCTTTGCGATCTTTGAAAAATTAGGAATGAACCTCCGATAATATCCTGCAAGCCCGAGAAAACTACGGATGTCCTTGACACAAGTAGGAGTCTTCTAATTCAGCACATCTTGCACTTTGCTAGGATCAACCGAGATGCCTTCATCGGAGACAACATGGCCCAAGAAAGGAACTTCTTTTAGCTAAAATTCACACTTGCTGAATTTAGCATACAACTTGTGATCCCGTAGACGTTGGAGTACGATCCGGAGATGTTCAGCATGCTCTTCCTCTGACTTGGAATAAATGAGGATGTCGTCGATAAATACCACCACAAACTTATCCAACTCCGGCATAAACACCGAGTTCATCAAGTACATGAAATAGGCCGGAGCATTTGTTAGTCCAAAAGACATAACAAGGTACTCAAACAAACCATACCTTGTAGAAAAGGCTGTCTTTGGAATATCCTCCGCCCTTATCTTAATTTGATATCCAGAGCGAAGATCAATTTTTGAAAAGACCTTGGCACCAACTAATTGATCAAATAAAATATCAATTCGCGGTAGAGGATACTTATTCTTGATGGTGACAGCATTTAGCGGTCGATAATCAACACATAACCGTAGTGACTCATCTTTCTTCTTCACAAAGAGTGCGGGACAGCCCCAAGGTGATGAGCTAGGACGAATAAAACCCTTGTCCATAAGCTCCTTTAGCTGTGTTTTTAACTCCGCCAATTCATTTGGCGCCATTTTGTACGGCCTCCGAGAAATTGGAGCGGTTCCGGGCTGCAACTCAATTTTAAAGTCTACATCCCGGTCGGGTGGCAAACCCGGCAAATCCTCTGGAAACACATCGGGATACTCACATACCACTGGAATTTGTTCGAGACATTTTCCGGTAGTGTGATGGACTTGTGGTGCAGAAATTTGTGGGAGCGACAAATGTATGATGGAGGGGAGAATCCAAATGAACTTCCCGAGAATCAATATGCAGCATCGCTTTATGGTACTTCATCCACTTCATACCCAAAATCACTTCTATTCCTTGTCCTTCCAGGATTATAAGATATGATGGATAAATCGATCCTTCCAACAAGAGGGGTGTCGACATAACACATTGTGTTGCAATAATCTTCCCACCTAGAGACGTAATGACATATGGTGTTTTTAGAGTGGCAGGAGTGAGATGCAATCTTTCAACACATGCCGTGCTTATGAAATTATGAGTGGCACCAGAATCGAATAGCACAAGAACGGAATGGTCATGAATGGCAAACATCCCCGCAAGTACTTGTTCCCCTTCCTGAATATCCTCGACAATAGTATGGTTGACATGGCCAGTCTTGGGTGCATTATTAGAAGTTTGAGGGTGTTGATTTTTGTTGTTGCTACCCTGCCGACGCTTCTGAAATCTACAGTAATTTGAAAAGTGACCGATATGGCCACAATTGAAGCATGGCTGCGAATTAGGCACCACAACTGGAGATACTTGCTGTTGAGGACGAGAGGCATAAGTGCGCTGCTGGTTGGATCCATAAGAGGAGCGTTGCTGCTGTGATGGAGATGCAGGATGCCCTCCCCTTTGCGGTACAGCTGCCCAATAATCCTGCCCGGTTTGAGAAGTGAAGGCCACTCGATATTTGGGAGGAGCGGTGCTGAATGAGCTTGCAGTAGCACGCTTCCTTTTCTTGTCCTCTTTATGAGCGCGAGTGGCATCCTCTTGCATGATCGCAGCGCTCACCAACTCATTGTAGGTGCAGTTAGAAACGAGTGCCAACCGATCACACATCTTAGTGTTAAGCCCTCTTCGGAAGCATTCCCTCTTTTTAGCATCGGTGTCCACATGATAGGATGCATATTGAGAGAGTTGATTGAACCTTCGGGAGTAGTCATACACGTTGCTAGCACCTTGCTTTAAATCTAGAAATTCTTGAAGCTTCCGATTCATGAGACCTTCTGGAATGTGATGATCTCGGAAAGCGGTCCGAAATTCCGTCCATTGAACTTGGTGGTCAGCCGGAAGTGTGTCCAAATAGCTTGCCCACCATGCGCCCGCGGACCCACGAAGTTGTTGGGCCGCGAACAACGTCTTTTGGTGCTCGGTGCAGTGGAGGAGCCCAAACTTGGACTCAATGGTGCGAAGCCAATGATCGGCCCCCAGCGGTTCACTCACCTCGGCGAACACCGGAGGGTGAGTAGCCAAGAAATCCACATACGAGACCTCCGGGGTCATCTTGTGGCCCATTGCCACTACGAGTATTCACCATCTGCCATAAGAATAATTCGCACCATTAGATCGAGAGTTCAATGGGCAAATATATTCTGCAACGAAACATTACAAGGCATAAAAGGCAAAATCGTAGCGTAAATGGTCGAAAGAAAAACAATCGCATACTTGACGAAAAATCGATTTAGTATAGCAACTAGACAGATTCTGTCTCAAACAGGCAGTCATCACGGAAATGAAAACTGACATTTTTGTGGTCCGAAACAGCAAAACTGGTAATTAGAAACATTGTAGAGAGCTTCAAAAGCTTTCCAACGAGTACTCATATGACCCTATACGATAAAAGACGCAGGAGATAAAATCTGTGAAATTCGACAGGCGACCGGCACAAATTCCTGTTCTGGGCAGAATGATCTCGACTGAAAGACTTGAGGTTTAAGCCAACTTACCAGTCGAATTTTTGAAAGATGATGAAAGCAAAGTTGTCGAAAACTTCAAGATCTTTCCAGAGAGTACTCAAACTAGACAATTGGACCAGAAACGAGTGAGGTATGGATTTTTGAAGTTGACCGAGAAATTCTGGAATTTCCAGATTGGGAGCTTCATTGATTTTGGTGATAGGTTCTTGGATCGATCGATTTGGCGAGTCCTTTGACACAAGAAATACGGTTTCAACGAGCTACCAGCGGCGATGTCAAGTTTTAGATCATTTTGCCAAACTTTCAGTTTCTTGAATTTGATTTGTTTGATTTATTCATAGCCTCAATTTTTCATGCAATTATGCAATGCAATGCAACAATTTTTTACTTTTCCTAATTTATGCAATGCAATATAACATGATGCTGCTGATATATACAAAATTATATGCTTAAAGATTCATTGACATGATTTAGTTAGTCGGGTATTATGAAATTTACACTTGTTATTTCAGATTTATGAAGTGTTTATGTGGTTACAAGGGATTTCCTTCCAATTTTCTTTAAAATGGTTCTGTAAGATCAATAATTAATCTTGTATTTTTATTTAGTAACCTACTCCTATGCACAGCAACATATCCAAAATTTGGTGCCAAAACTTGCAGGAATAAAATGCTAAAAATGATTTAGTTAGAAACTTGAAACTGTAATTAGTCCTAAAATTGGATGAATTTCAAGAAACCACTTGGTGAGCAGTTCAGTTAACCTACAGGGAGTGTGTGTGCCAAATTTCAGGTCTTTTGCATAAGTAAATATTTTTATAAACATGATTTTCAGTTTCTCTTATCTGAATTTTACAACGTTAAATAGAATGATTTCAGATGTTTATGTTGTACCACTGGATATATCGGTTCACATGGAATCCAAACAATTTTGTTTCACATTTTTCGGAGTTCTAATTTATTTTCTACGGATTTTACAATTTCAGCCGATTTTCAAGGAAAACGAAAAAAAAAACAAGGCCGGCACTGTAGCAGTGCCAGCGCGCATGGCGTTGCTGCCGGACTTATCCGAGCTGTGGCGGACGAGTCCGGGCACCGGACTTGTCCGCAAGTCGCGGATGACATCGCGGACTCCAGAGGCTTGGCAGCTCCTGGTTCCGGACTTGTCCGGCTCCAGTCGGACTTGTCCGCGCGTCGAGGGCCGAGACGGCGGCGAGGTCGCTGTTCCGGCTAAATGACGGCGAGCTGAGGAAATCCGTGGGCGGATTCACGACTAGAATGACGAGGCGATCCTAGGACGCTATGGTGTGCACGTGCGCGCGCAGCAAGGTCATGCCGGCGGCGAGGACGACGGCGACGACTATGGCGTGGCGGTGCTCCGGCGGCTAGGGTCGCCGGTGACGCGAGTTAGCGCGAGCAAGAGCTTCCATGGAGCGAGGCAAAGCTCACCTGGGGACGTGTGCACGCGGAGGAGGAGGCCGGAAGGGGGACTTCGCGGTGGAGGCGGCTTGGTCCGGCGGACGGCGGCGGGGAAGAAAAAGGATTCCGGCGAGGTCACTGTGAGAGGGATGACATAGTTAGCACCGGAGGGTGCGCGGTCAAGTTGGCTATTATCCATCGCGATTAATTGTGAAATGGCTCACCGTGAACAGAGAATTTCACGTCGACGTCAAGGTGGTTCACCCGGCGGCCATGGAGATTTCTTCACTTCGATCTCGCGCTACGATTGGGGAGGCTTCGATTGGAGTTGAAGAGCAGCTAGAGGGGGTCTCGGCGCTTCTTTTTTTTTTTTTCAATTGGGGTCGAGCTTGGGGTGCTGCAGAGCGACGGCGAGGCGGCGAGCTTGCTCGGCGGCAATGGTGGCGTTGCGTGCGTGTTGGGGATGCGGGCAAGAGGGAGACGACGACTTGACTCGATAGGAAGGGAGAGGATAAGGAGAAAGGGGCGTGTGGAGTTGGCATAGGCATTCGATGGCGCACGCGCGACGGCCTGCTGCGGCTGACGACGGCCACAGCGTACGGCATGGGCTACGAGCAGGAAGAAACAGAGCGTGAGAGAGAACAACAGGTGGGTCCCACACGTCCTTTTCTAATTTCGAAAGAATTTCGAGCTGCTGAACTGAAATGACCCAAACACAAGCTTCCAAACCTCAGAAAAATCTGAGAAAAAGTAGACTTGTAGGCCAACTCTACAGGAACAAATTTACTTATTGGAAGTTTTCAAATTTCGGTGTGGATTTTGAATTACAATTATGTCAAGTCAGAAATTGGATAAATGGCCTTTGAATTATTTGAGCACCTTCCCTTCATCAGAAAAATCTGAGGAATTCTCCAAAATTCTATCTTGGTACAGGTAGACCACGAAAATTGACAACGAGCCCCAATGTTAAGAAACATTTGGTCGAAAACAATTATGACCATGGTTTGACTTAATTTTAAAGCTTTGTTCATTTGTTCTTAAATCTTTTGTCCTAAAACTTTGTTAACTGAATTAACCATTTGATTAACAGTGGGTTTAAGTTGGGGTGTTACAAATATGATGTCACACTAATTAGTTAGAACTACAGCATGTCATATTAATCACACTGATTGGATTGCACCTTCTGGATGTCATACTGAATCAAAATATCTTTCACTTGTTGAATGGATTGACCTTAAGAAACGATCAGCACAAATCTTTCAACTTAGCTCATACCTTCATAAAAATATCAAAAAAATGAAGATATCAGTAAATGTAAATACTAACTTTCGTGGCTTGCAAAAACAATTCGTGTGGAAAATTCACTTTGACTGTGAAAGTAAATCAATAGAAAACAGGTAAAACTTTCGAAACAAAAGTGCAGTGGCAATGGGAAACTTTGGAAGCATGTTCCTATAGAGTTTCCGCTAAACTTATATGACAAAAAGTTTAGAAAAACTTTTCAATATCAAAAAGTATACAAAAAACTTTCCACAAGAGTTTTCAAGAAGTTGGAGCAAAAAGTTTACAAAGAAAAAAGATGGAGGGAAAAAGTTTACGAGAAACTATTCAAGAAACTTGAAGAAACTTTTAAAAAAGTTGCGTCGAAAATGTTAAAAAGAAAACTTTAGACAAGAGTTTTCAAAAAACTGGAGCAGAAGTTTACAAAGAAACTTTTTAGCAATAAGTTGAGAAAAATATTTCCAGAAGAAAACTTTTACAAGAAACTTTCATAATGTGGTTGGAAAAAGTTCACATGAAACATTTCAAGAAAGTTGCGCCAAAAGTTGTGGGCAAACTTTGTCAAGAATTTTGAGGAAAGTTGCAGCAAAAAGTTTACAAAGAAACTTTTCAGCAACAATTTACAAGAACTTAGAGCTAGAGTTTTCGGAAAAGTCGACCGAAAAGTTTAGAACGAACTTTTCAGGAAAGTTGAGACGAAGTCAACAGGAAACTTTTGGCAAGAGTTTTAACGAAAATTGGAGAAAAAATTAACAAAGAAACTTTCCAGCAATAAAGTTGAGAAAAATGTTTACAGAAAAGAAAGTTCGAGAAAAAGTTACAAGAAACTTAAGGCAAGAGTTTTGAGAAAAGTTGAAGTCAAAAGTTTAGAAGAAACTTTTCAAGAAACTTTTGCATGAGAGTTTTCAAGAAAATTTGGAGCAAACAGGTTGGAGAAACTTTTTCAGAAAAATGTTCCCCAGAAGAAGAAGAAAAATTTCACAAAAAACTTAGGGCAAGAGTTTTCAGGTGTTAAAAGGAAAAAGTTCAAGAAAAACTTTACGAGAAACTTTTTAGCAAGAGTTTTCAAGAAAGTTGCAAAAAAAATTTACAAAAGAAACTTTTCCACAACAGTTTACAAGAACTTAGAGCTAGAGTTTTCAGAAAAGTCGACGGAAAAGTTTAGAATGAACTTTCAAGAAAGTTGAGACGAAAAGTTGTTTCTTGTACGCGCTAAACAGTATGAGTCTCTCACTGTGGGATACAATAAATCACAAATAATAATTAATTTGCAGTAGTCAACAATGAAAGTATCAACAACTGTGATTAATTTGCGCAAACGACAGAACGGGGGGGGGGGGGGGGGGGGGGGGGGGGGTTAACAAAACTCACTTTTTCATTTTCCTGACCAGATATGGTGGACTTTATGAAAGTATCAACAACTGGATGCAGCTCTTCACCACAAACAACTTTAAATGACTGGTTCGATTGCTTATCCAGTATCTTCACAACTGATTGCACATTGAATGGAGAAGAAACATTTGCTTGTTGACTAGGACTTTTTGCATGAGATGCTCCACATAATGATTTTGCCTGAGAAAGTAAATCAGTAATGTAATTACAAAAAGAATTTAAATTGAATTATGGATGATTTGTCAATAAACACATCTGAGTTTGCGTAGTCAACAACTCACATTAGTGTCTCGACATAGTCTATCTGAAATGATTTTGAGTTTGACATTGCTCCAACTTGACGATTGAAACCTCGGAAAAATGAAGGCTTTGCATGCTTCTTATGGAACAAAGTGTCGTGGATGGGTCGTATCTGCAAGAAGATGAACAATACAGTAACAGAAAAAAAGCAGCCCTGTTATAGATGAATTCTGAAACAGAGACAAATAGAAGAGTGAAAAACACAGATATAAAGGATTAGCAAAAAAGGGACCTGGATGTTCAGTACTCATAGCTGCAGCTTCATATGATCTTATCGTTGTGTCATCCCAAACAAGTAGACGGGGGACCGAATCATCTACATATCTTTCAGGCAGTTGAAGATAGTCAAAATAGGCAGCCTGTTTGTATTACAGAAAACCAAAAAAAAAATATTTAATTGTCTATAGGTTTGTTGAACAAGCAGCATGGAAGAACATGAATATTAAAAAGAGTACTCACTTGCAGAATAAATAAGCAGCCCCCGAGTGAACATACTCCACTAGAATTTCCCTTAAGAAGAGATGCCTTGAAACTCGTCATCTTTGAATGAAGAAACTCAGATACCACACTACTCCAGTCATATCTAGCTATATCACTGACATATAAACACTCTTGCAAACATATCACCAACCAGATCTTTGTCAACAAGTGCTATCAGGTCATCAAATTTTTGCTCCGATATTGCCCTGCTGACCAGTGTCACGACCTATGATTTCTTTGGCCCTGGCATTTATTCTGCTACGAACTGGAAGCCCACCATAAGAAATGCCGAGTATTTGATGAACAGTGAAACCATCAAACTCGAAGGAGTGGCTGTCATCAAATTTCACTGAGGCTATCAACATCATACTTCTTTGCCATAGAACACACAAGATCCTTTGAGTAATGAGTGCACTTGAGGAATAGCAAAGATCCAAATCCGCAATCCCTGACTATTTTTTTCTGTTGGTCTGTTAACTTTGACAACAAATTGTGCATCTTGATAAAGGAAAATTGCGTGTGGAAACTCTGCATACATGAAAATGAGAAAGGACATCAAAATCACATAACGTAAAAACATACTAGCAGAAAGGTATGACTAAAGTGCATTTGATATTTAACCCCATACAGCCTGGAACCGACAACTTGATAGTACACCATGAAAAAGGTCAAATGCCTCAAAATATACTGCCCCAGTAATGCTCCTGTCAATTTCTATATAAACCTCTAGCACAACCAAAAATTTACACAAAAGAAGCCTCAAATGGCTCTCTAAGTATGCATTGGTTTTAACAACAACCCTATATCATAATATACTTGCGGAAAAGGAAATGATATTGCTAATTCACATAAAGCAGGGAGCCCCAAAAATAGAAATGGTCAGAACACACTCCTTACTCAGGGTGCTACAGAATGATAGGAAACAATTGTACCTCAGTATCAGATTTGATAGCAGCGAAAGGTAACCCACTGTTATCTTCAGAATCTTCGTCAGATTTCTAAGAAAAGGAAAAATAGAAAAATAATGAAATAAGTGAGCTGAAATGATGAAAACATCCGTTCCATGTTCAAAAAGGATGAAATGCATAAATATATAATTGAAGAAAAAGATCATACCACATGGCTAGTTTGTGACCGACTTCCTTGATGGCTTGGTGAAGCGTCACCATCTTCAAAGTCTCCCATTTGCCCCTGAAAAATAAGTTTGAAATAAAGTTTGCCATTAGTTTCATCTTTGAATATAACTTGTGCCAAAAAGTAAAAGGAGAAGTGCCAGAAGAAACCTGATGCACAAAAAAGGTTTCACAAAAATTTCCGAGAACTTGCAGCAAGAGCTTGTGTGCAAAAAAGTTCTCTCAAAAAGTTTCGTATTGAAACTTAAAAAGCAAGAGTTTAAAATAAAAGTTCGGATGACATGTAGAGACTAAAAAAAAAGTTTCAGAATTGTATCTCTGGTTCAACAGAACTTGCCATTTAGAGAATGAAAAGTTTCAGGAAAGTTGATTTAGGTAGGAAACAGCCCGTATGCACATGCAGGGCACCTCACTACTGAGTCTAAAATGGCAACAAGACGGGCAAAAAGGTTAGTACAAGACACGATGAAAAAGAAGGCTCTATGGCATTAAAATCAACAGCTACGACTGGAGAATTTAGGGTGAGATTGGAAGAGCATATATTCAGTTGCTCTCCGAATTCTGCATCTGCAAATTACTGAATATATACAGGGGTGTAGTGTGACGAATTCAGCCTGCTACACTTGCTGGTAATCAAAACCAATTACTGAATATATGCTCGAAAGTATGACAAATTCGAGCTGCTACAGCTACAGCGAAAATTCCTAGCCTATACGATGAACACCTAGGGTTTAACGAAAACTAGAAAATTAAATCGAACACGCCAAATCATAAATCCACCCACCAGGCACTCCGTGGCATCCTACACACTAATCAAACATGGAGGGATACAGAAAAACATGTAGGGAAGAAAAATCGAGGACTAAACCGAGAACTCTGTTCTACTTCTACGTACGAGGAACGATGCCATTCAACCAATCGAATCAAAATCCCACGAGTTTTGGATGGGGGGAGGGGGGATGCAAATCGTATCTCTACCTCAGAAGTGCAGAACTGGAACCCTAAATCGCACAAAATCCGTCGAAATCAATCCAAATCTCGCCACCAAATCCGCCGAGAAACTTGTCCGCCGCTTCAAAACAAAATATATCAACGATTCGCACAGAGGAGAGACAGGATCCGGAGGAAACACAAGAAGGAATCGGCATGGAATCACCTACGAGACGGCGTAGGAACGAACACCCTAGAGAGAGAATATGAACGGGCGTCGAACGGGTAGAGAGTCGAGCTGGCAACGGGGATGATCCCGCGGGGGGAAGGCCTCCATCCCCGCCCCGTTAAGCTTGATCCCGAATCCGCCCCGTCCCCGATAGCTTAACGGGACAAAATCCAGCCTCATCCCCGGCCCCGACGGATCCCCGATCCCCGGCGGGGCCCCGCGGGGGTGGCGGACGAAGCGACACCGCGCGGCGCCGCGCGACCAAGGCGGCCGGCAACAGCCCCGGCGAGAGCGCGATGCGGGCGCACGCAGGCGGAAGCGCGGGCGGGGCGGCGACGTGGCGCGGCGCGGCGCGGGCGCTTAGCACGGCTGGAGCGGCGACGCGACGCAAGCGTGAGGCGGCAGCGCGGCGGGGGCGGCGGCGCGTGTGTGGGAGCCGCGCGGTGCGAGAGATCGAGAGGAGGAGCTCGAGAGCAGAGGATGGGAAGCCGGCGGCTGCGGGTTAGGGTTTGGGAGTGGTGAACTGGTGAGGAAGATTATATACTTCAGTGGAAGAATGAACTTGGTGGGCTGGGCCGACTGAATTTGTTAATTTTCTTCCCCTTATCGGGTCACCGTGGGCCTCCGCGGGGGAAATGTGATCCCCATCCCCGCCCCGTTAGTTTTCGGGGCCCCGAAAACTCATCCCCGCGGGGGAAATTTCAGCCCCGTCCCCGCCCCGTTCGGGGCCGCGCCCCGCGGGGCCCCGTCCCCAGCGGGGGAAACTGCCGGGCCGAGTAGAGAGAGAGGGGGAAGGGGAAAATGAATTTTGAAATTAGATTTCGGGGGAGCTGAAACGGAATATGTGGGACCCACGTAATTTTTCTCAGCCCACGCGACCGACGCGCCGATGACGGAAAGGGAAAGAGGAGTCGACACGGTATTTGCCGTAAAGGGAACGCTTCGCCACGGGAGCTCCACGCGCGTTTCTGACCGCGCGCACGCGCTCAGAACAGGAATTTCGTAGAGTTTGTATCAACGAATAATTATTAATTTGATAATCAACATGTGGTCTACACAGTGCGCTCGGTGCAGTCCACTCGGTCGATCGATTCGTTCTCCGTCGCCACGTGACCAACAGTGTTGTTCGTAGCTTCGGTGCTCGAAGGCCGGCTTGACCTCCCGTTTCGGACACCAACAGCTTGTATGCATACCTAAGCGCTTGCGCCAGCGCGCCCGCCGTCAACGTCGGCCCAGTGACTTTGGCGCGCTGATCGGCCGCTTCGCCTTGCAAACAAACGTGCAGGTTGTGTGCACCGGCAGGCAGCGACCTCCACTCAAGTACTACTACTACTCTCGCAGTCGCAGGGGCCAGGTTGGATCGAGTGCTTACATGGCGAGCAGAGGAGGAACATTTCAACTCGACCACTTGGACTGGAAGGTTTGACCATGACCCTACCACATAAAAAGGCAGCAGCACAAGACCCATGTGGGATTAAACAAAAGCTGCTTTTTACTCTTTGATTGATTCGGATTTTTTTTATCCAAGCTGCTGCAGAGGTCAACCCCTGTGCCGCGCTGACTTCCCCCTCTCCCGCACGTATAAATATGCTCGTGCTTTTGTGAATTGTGATTGTGTCAACCTGAGACCAGCTGGCCAAGGCTCCAGGCGAGAGAACTTGAAGCCACAGAGCGAGGTCACGTACGTACGCGCCACCACCGAGGCCAACGTACGACGGCGTGCGTGACGACGACGATGAGCAACCGGGGAGGCGGGGAGCGGCAGCCACGGTACAGGGGCGTGTGGCGGCGGCGGTGGGGGAAGTGGGTGTCGGAGATCCGGGTGCCGGGCACGTGGGAGCGCCTGTGGCTCGGCTCCTACGCCGCGCCCGAGTCCGCCGCCGTCGCGCACGACGCCGCCGCGTGCCTCCTCCGCGGCCCCGGCGCCGGCACGCGCCTCAACTTTCCCGAGTGCGCGGCATGCTACGTCTCGCGTCACCGTCACCACGGCGGTCACCCGCGCGCTGTCACCGTGGTCCGTGCAGCGCGTGGCGTCCGACGCCGGCATGGCCGCCGACGCGCAGCTCCTGGAGGCACGGGACCGCGCGTCGTCGACGCCGACCGCGCAGCAGGACGGCACCCGCGTCGGCATTGCAGGCGTCGCGCGAGGTGGCGATGGAGGCGTGTCGAGGTTTTAGGGCCTCGATGTTATTTTTACTGGTGCGCAAGAACCACGATGGTTACACAAGAGACGAGGGTTTATACAGGTTCGGGCCGCGATGTGCGTAATACCTTACGTCCTGTGCTGGTGTGGTGTATTGTGATGATGTTTATGAGAGAATCCTTGCCCGCATTATATATCCGGGGGTGCAGGGTTACATGGAGAGAAACCTAGCCGGTTACAATGTAATTTGTCTTGTAGTACAAGAAAACAACTGTTTATATGGCAACCGACTCACCCAACCGACCTCGAGTCTGTTGGGCCACCCGGGCCTAACTGAGCCAAACCGACTACCCATAACTGGATAACTCGGCCTTGTTGATACTTGAGGATACCCGGGTCCTATATCTCGACAGTAGCCCCCGAGTTCTTTTTGATTGATCTTGAAGACCTCCGACTGGTTCTGATTTCATATACAATAACTCTCAGCCTAAGCTGGTCAATTAAAAAGAACTCTAAAGAGTAATTGTTACCGAAATAACTCATATGAAGAAACTGAAACCTGGGAATACCAAGATCAGCAAGGCCTTAAATTAAACATAATATATGAAGAACACCCAATGCCGACTGACGCCAGAATCATTAGTTAGGCTAAAAAGCGTGTTCTACCTATAAGGTGCAGCCCCCCGAGCTTCTGTGTAATCCGAAGAATTAGACAGAAGGTCTAAGTGAGCCTATGTATAAAGCTTCCCAAAGCCTGTCATTATAGCCGAGTGAAAATCCATTAAAATAAAGCTCATAGAGCCTGTCCATCATCTGACCAAGTGAAGAAACGTAGGGTGCACGTCAAGTGCATCCTACGGATGTAGCCCCCGAGTCTATGAAAAAGTGGAACAATTGTTCATAGACTCCAAAAGTAGCTGTAGAAGTTAACCGTATGAAGATTTCCGCCGAAATAAAGCCCAAAGAGTCTGGCCACTGACTGGCCGAGTGAAGAAGAAGTCTGCCGAAGAAGTAAGCTTGATCATTTGACTGAATGAAGTGCAACGTGGGCTAGCCCTCGAGTCTATGAAGAAGTGAAACAATTGTTCATTGACTCAAAAGAGACTAACAATCTTGTAATACTGTAGATATAGCCTAATAGACCTCGTCAATAGACGGTTGAGTAATTTCTGCCAATATTGTTGCATCACTGTTGATGTAAATTCATTGCCGAATAGATATAGCCAAATAGGTGTAGCCGAGTGATTATCACCTAATGCCGACTGATTGTAACTCTGACTGATTATTCCTCCCATATGGCTGTGTGATTTTTCAGCAACGTGATCCTCCTCTTCTGCCTCCGTGTAATCTTGTCGGTAGATGTTAGTTCCAGCAAATATCAAAGATGCGACTTGTAGTTTCAGACTTCTGGTAGTAGCCATTGTGTGGTTGCAGGTCCTGATGGACCCCATACTGCAAATGCCCCTTCGTGCTGGTCATCATCAAATCTTGGTTACCATAGAGCCGAAAATCCTGAAAATTGATAGCCGCGCAAACACTTGTATTCACAGTAGCTCATATAATTGATCTGATTGCCTCTAAAATCACAGGGATTAATATCTGCACCATGAGTGAAGTGATTGTAGCCACCGATAGACGAAGCCTAGTGCATTATGCACCTTCCCGAGTGCCAGGAGATTGTAAAATATTTGAATAGGTTCAACAAACAGCCAATCAATTCATAGAAGAAAAATATCCGATAGCCAAGTGTAATGATTGAAGATAAAACCCATATAGTATTTCAGATGAAAATCCCAATAATAAATAGAATCCAGAGATATATGCCCTGACGAGTAGACAAATTCCAAATGAATATGCCAGTGACGAGTTATCATCCCAGACGAAAATTCCAATGATTCCGGTTGAATATTCCGATGATGAATAAATTTCCAGTGACGAATACCAATGATTAATAAAATATGGAGATGAATATCCTAAGAATTCCAGCTGAATATTCCAGCAATAATCAATAAAAAGTCCAGATGAGAATCCCAATGATCAATATAATCTGGAGATGAATATCCTGAAAATTCCATACAATAGAGTAGTCTGTATTTCCTGCTGATGGATCAATAGACAACTTCATATAGCCCTCGGGCATGAGAGATAGGCTCATAGACGCCGAGAGATTTGTATTTTAATTCCTGTATATGTAAACAAGAAAAACAAAATGTAGTATAAAGATTGAATAAGACAGCTAGGATATAAAACTCCTTTATCTTAGTCAAATTTTAGTGTCCTTATGTGCTTAGTCCAATGTTGTCTCCCTCGAAGCGTTAAGTACGAGTGAACTCCACTGACTACTAACTCGGTTGTGACTTAGCTTGACTCATTAACCTAGGGTGTTAGCAACAAAAGGCGTTAACCCGTCAGTGTTAGAGTGAGCGTCAGCCTGATGTGAGCTTTTATAACTCGGAAAATATCCACCAACTTGCTAGCTTGTGCGAGAAAAGACTCAAGACATCACACATAAGGGTAAAAGTACAGCTCCGACACTGGGTCGGAACTCAAACCGAAGTGAGAAAAGAACACCCAATGCCGATTGACGTCGGGAACAAAGGCTGGGCTCATAAAACGTGTCCCACCTGTCAGTCAGCATTCATCTCAGAGTTGATCAAGACTTTAAAAAGTATGCAACTGGCAGGATTTTTTAAAACACACCTGTAAGGTGCAGCCCCCGAGCTTCTGTGTAACCCGAAGAATTAGACAGAAGGTCTAAAAGAGCCTGGCATATAGATTAAACATCCATAACCGTAAGGGAAACTCCATGGGAGTTATGGGAACTCCCCACAACTGGTGCACTACAGCTGTTATAAACTAGAAATGAGTTGTGAGTCTTGAACCAAGCTTGCACTCGGTCGGAATCTAAGCCCATCCAGCAACTTGTGCCCAGGATGATGATAGCTCGTAAGTTGTGGCGACCGCCTCGCTCTTCACTGCAGTTCATAAAATCGACTCAAAGAGCGAGTTCAATTCTGGGAATAACCTCCCGTAGACCTTCAATATCCGAGTGAAGATCTTGTTCAATATAGCTCAAAGAGCATAGCCACTGACCGGCCGAGTGAAGTCGAAATAGGAAGCCACCGAAGAAGTCGAGCTCAAAGAGCGTGACCAACATGGTCGAGTGAAGTCGAAGTAGGAAGCCGCCGAAGAAGTCGAGCTCAAAGAGCGTGACCGACATGGTCGAGTGAAGAAGAAGTCCGTCGAAGTAGAGCCCATAGGGCCTGGCCACTGACTGACCGAGTGAAGAAGAAGTCTGCCGAAGAAATAAAGCTCATAAAGCCTGGCCAACCTAGCCGAGTAAAGAAGAAGACCGCCGAAGTAAGCTCATAGAGCTTGAGCTTATAAGCCTTCGGGCTAATGCCGGGTTAATCCGCCGAGTGACTGAGTTATCGTCATGGCTTAGTAATCATCATCGTACGCCGAGAGGTAGCCATCGCCGAGTGGTTGTGATGGATGTCGCTGTACAGCGAGTCGCCGCCGTGGCCGAGTGACCGGGCCGTCGCTAGGCACTACACCCGCCTGGGGAAAGTACTGCTGCCGTAGGCCGACTGACCAAGGGCCGCTGCTGTAGACCACGACGAGAGAAGCCTCGGACTTGACGTGATGGCAACGACGACGTAAGTCCATTGGTTCAGGTGGACGCTTCCGTGGTGCGCCGAGTGATCACCATCGCCGCCGAGTGATCACCATCGCGCCTTGCACCGAGTGGTCGTTGGGCTAGAGTTGCCGTGGTCACCCGTCGAGTTGAAAGAGTCCAAGCCAGACTCCATCATATTCCAATGGACTACGATCAGATGAATCCAATACATGCCAAAAACACATCACGTAATGAGTAGTGAGTCACTCAGATCGAATGGATTTGGAATAGAATAATATAGAAAACACAATAAAGAATAGAAAGAAACTTCCCTGTTGTACTGCTTTTGCCGTAGAACATGTCGAGTTGAAGTCGGACTTAAATCAAGTGCATGTAATCCAGTCGGACCTCTCTCGCTGACAACGTGATTATCGATCTAATGGAGTTCTGCAGTAGGCCCGGGTGGCCCGTGTGCTGGGGTCAAGCACGCCGCAGGCTGAACGGCCAACGTCATACGTCGAGTAGACGCTGGGTTGTGGACGTACAGATGCCGTGCTAAAGTTCAAGTTAAACTCGATTAGTCTCCGGCCTCTCCATCAGGCATATCAGTACCTGGCTATACGGAGATTGTCTCGGATGAACTAGAGTTGAACTTGAACTCCGTGTTCGAGTAGAATTCGTCGAGTTGTTCTAGGAGTACATAGAAACTCGCCGACTCATCTTGTCTTGTAGCTTTGTCTGGGGACGACAAAGCTTGATGCCTCGGGATGATGAAGAGACGTGGCAGCCTTGCAGCTTCTTGAAACAAGTATACGCCGCATCTGTTCTTCTTGGTGCATGAATACACCGGATCGCTGACCGACGGCTTGACGCGCGACGGCTTGATGCTTGGAACACGCCGCCGCTGTTGTCCATATGACAACATGCTGAGTCGCCTGAAGCAGGGCACCAGATCTGTTCGATCGACAGCTTTGGCTTGAAGTTGTTGGTGTAGATCCCGACTCCGGTGACGACGACGTCCAGCGAGCGAAGTTGGTGTCGACGTTGATAGCCATCATATGCGACGAGTGGATTCCGGCGCTTCCCCTACATGGCGCGTCACTGTCGAGGTTTTAGGGCGGCTTGACGCGCGACGGCTTGATGCTTGGAACACGCCGCCGCTGTTGTCCAGATGACAACATGCTGAGTCGCCTGAAGCAGGGCACCAGATCTGTTCGATCAACAGCTTTGGCTTGAAGTTGTTGGTGTAGATCCCGACTCCAGTGACGACGACGTCCAGCGAGCGAAGTTGGTGTCGACGTTGATAGCCATCATATTCAACGAGTGGATTCCGGCGCTTCCCCTACATGGCGCGCCACTGTCGAGGTTTTAGGGCCTCGATGTTATTTTTACGGGTGCGTAAGAACCAAAAACACGATGGTAACACAAGAGACGAGGGTTTATACAGGTTCGGGCCGCGATGTGCGTAATACCTTACGTCTTGTGCTGATGTGGTGTATTGTGATGATGTTTATGAGAGAATCCCTGCCCGCCTTATATATCTGGGGGTGCAGGGTTACATGGAGAGAAACCTAGCCGGTTACAATGTAATTTGCCTTGTAGTACAAGAAAACAACTGTTTATATGGCAGCCGACTGACCCAACCGACCTCGAGTCTGTTGGGCCACCCAGGCCTAACTGAGCCAAACCGACTACCTATAATTGGATAACTCGACCTTGTTGATACTTGAGGATACCCGAGTCCCATATCATCGACAAGGCGCGTGGCCGTACGCGGCGCCGACGTATAGCCAGGGTACTAGTGCTGCTGCTACGACGAACTGGTGCACGGCGCCGCGCGCGGAAGCGAGCAGGAGCTCCAGCGCCGGCACCAGTGACCAGGAGCACCAGCTTGTTTATGGTGACATTAGCGTAGACGATATTGAGATATTGATGTAATTTCAAAGCAGGGATCATGTCAAAAAAAAAAAAAATCAAAGCAGTGATTGACAATAAACAAGAAGTTACAGGAACGATGTTAAAAACCGGATGAACGTGAAAAGTACTAGTCTATGAGTGGTGAACTTTGGATAATTACGAGGGTCAAGCATTTCGTGGGGTGTAAAAAAGAATGACATGCCCTTTTCGCACCGTGGAAATCTTCTCACGGACTTTACTACCTGGATTTTTTTTTTGAGATGATTAGTACCTGGAATTGAAGTGACCTATGTGAAATTTCTGGGTCCCAAAAGGCATCAACGGTTTGGATAACGTACGTGCTTCGCATATTTTGACTCCTTGACCGGAAGATGACAAAAGATTTCACTTACAACAAACATGTGGTCAATGACGTGGAGTTGACAGGGACGGATCAAATGGAAATCAGGAGGGCGTAAACTGATCAGTAATCATCATTGCGCTATAAGTATATATTAGTACTGTAAGCCATGTCTCTGGTGCTCTCGCGAGCTGGTCCATAACAGATTGTACGCTGCGAGCGGGCGATGGACCGTTCATTTCCCTCTTTCACGTTCCCCGGCCCCCGCACGCCTCCACCGTTCCCCGGCGCCGCCGCCGGCCGGTCAGCACGGCAGTCTGGTCGCCGCTCGCCTGAGAACGAGCGAGTTCATGAACCGGACGCAAACGCACTCAGAAATGCGCGTGCATGCATGCACGTGCTGCGTCTCGGACATTGGTGGATGATGGATTCAACGGTGCGTTTAGGCCGTCATGGAACAAAAAGACAGGCGGCGCGACGCCTTTTGAGCTCCGTTGAATATGGTCGTGCTCCTGCCTTCCGAAGATGCCGTTGCTTCGGTCATGACGGAGCCGCATGTTCTAGAGCACATGGATCCGGACCGCGTGCAAAGGGAAAAGGCGGCAAAAGCCTTGACTGGTTTCACAGGGAACGGAAGCGGCCTGTACACCTTGGAGGCTTGGACGCACCTCGCAAAAGCAGTGCTGGTCAAACCTTCGTACGCATGTTTCTATTTTCAATCCGAGCTTTGCTCGTTGTAGGTTCAACGATATACAGTACTGTGTCGAAGCCGTCTGTACAGTTCCGGGACAACAAATTCTCATCTCACAGTCACAGTGCATTGTAAAATTTCCTGATTGTAAAGTGACATGCTACAATGGATAGGTGCTTAAACAGACCAAACATTGCACTGAGTTTAAAGGGTACAAATATTGTGAAATGGAGGGCCCTGATTTGAATGTATGGAGAGCTGCACCTTGCAATTTCCATATCTTGAGCCACCATTTTTGTTTGGATTTCATACAAGGAACACGTGGAGAAGTACAACCATCCTAATGCAAATAGCCAACATATGTAAGCAGCCACTATATAGATATTATTTCAGCAGGAACAGAGCATGGCAGTTACTAAACATAACTAGTAAAAATGCATGTGCGCCACGCACGTGTCTAAAAATTTTATCACTTGGCAAGACCATGAGAATTATGAGCAACTTTACTACACTTTCTTTTATAATCCATTAAGAATTAAATAATTTGGAAAGAATCATGCATAAGTAGCCAAAAGTTTAAGCATTGGACACGACGCAGTTATAGATAGGAGCAGTGCTTTGTGCTATACTATTTCTCTTATTGACCCTCTTCTGATTGGCCAAGGGAAATTATATGACGCAACTGAACTACAAAAATCATAAAATTGATGCTATAATGAAAGTGGCAATTTATGTTCCTAATGAACTCACATACTTGTATCCTCTAGATTTAAAATGAAAGTGGCAAGCAACGTGAAGGAAATAAAATAACTAAATCAGTTGACCCCAACATAATCGAATGGATAATCTAAATGAAATCAGTTGACTCCAACCTATTCCATGTGCAAAAGGGTATTATAAATGTGACAAGCAACATGTACTCCAAAAAAAAGTCAGATTGAATCCTTATATGTCTTCTTCTTGCCTAAAAGTTATCGTCTTTCTAAACTGATCAGGTCCCTTATCAGTTTGGTGATTGAGAGATGCTACATTTCACATTTCTAGTAAAGAACACTATAAAGAAGTAATAAAAAGGTTGATGTTGGAGTGAATTGGACAGAAACTATGATATTTGGTGTATATAGATATAAATGTCATCATATCATCGCGATGACTCACATGGCAAGTTAATCCATCGCAAGTTAACCCATTGCAAGTTCACCTTTAATGCACGACGGCTGCAAAAGGTTTCAGAAACTATAAGAAGGTATATCAACATGCTTTAATGGGTAATGACTGTAACTAAATTTGTCAACATAATACTCTGTTTCGTGCCTTCACACTCATAATAATCTTCACTTATAGATACAGTGCAATAAAATAACAACTCATTCAACAGATGTTGTCATACATAGTTTGCCTATCCAAACTACAAAATGCAGAGCTAACCATAGCAATGATGTCGCTATGGAGTTTTAAATATTGCAGGCACTATAGTGTAGTCACCAGAGAAATATGTAATGAAGCACATGACCCCTTTTAAATGGCAGGAATATTTTCCTTGCTGCCATTGCCCATTTTATGTAGATAGAATCAAATTTGATAATTATTTGGCTTTACAAACCACTCTTAATCTTTTGGGGCAATAGGAAGGCACCTGAGAGTGAACTATCATAAAGCCATCTGCACAAACGAAACAAAGAAATGGTAAGCAAGTGCAAGTCGCTAAAATAGTAATCTTACGCCATTGCAACAAAAATGGGCAACGTGTACCTTAGCTGGAATTTTGAGACTGTGGAAGCTTCTTTCCGTGGTTATCCCTTCAAGCAGATGGGAGGTTTGTAAATTTGAATCCACTCTGCTCTCCAATACCATGGCCTCGGGCACTGAACCAAAAATATTGGATTAATATGAGCATCAGACTGAATTGGTGAATTCTCAGAACATCAAGTAGCTGGAGATACTCTATCCTTGATGTCTGAACAATAGAGCAAGGAATAATGGTCATACTGGACGAGAGGAAGCAATAGTTGATGAAGTGCGCAAGCTGATCAATATTCAATCCCATCACTACAACACAAACGCACTACAGCGGCGGACCGTAACCCACTATAGCGGCGGTTATGCTGGTCCGCCGCTACGCAAGTGCCGCTACAAATCATGTTTGTAGAGGCGGCCCAGAAGAACCGCAGCTAAAGATGCTTCTTTAGCGGCGGCCTAAAACGGAGACCGCCGCTAGAAATATAATCTATAGCGGCGGTCTCAGTTACAATCCGCCGCTAAAGATTTCATCTTTAGCGGCGGCTAGGAAAAAGTCCGCCGCTACTAACAAATCTTTAGCGGCGGAGTGAAAGCTAGTCCGCCGCTAAAGATGGTTTATAGCGGCGCATAATGACGTCATGCGCTACCACGTACACATCATTTGTAGCGGCGGCTAATAAAACGGCCCGCCGCAACAAAAGATTTGAACAAAAAAATAAAAAATCTGAAAGTCGAATAACATGTACAGAATTCACATAAATAACAGATGACATGAAACATTGCACAATCTGATCAAATAACATTCTCAACAAGTTCAACATTTATGTCATACATCTGATCACATCACCATGACAACAAGTTCAACATCCAACACATAGACAACTACATCCACCAATTACATTGTCAAAGATACATTGTTTCAAATGAACTAGCCTAACAGTTGTTCCACCGGGGGTAGATCTTCATCGAATTCACGAAGAGGGACTTTATCGTTCTCATCGGGTGGGTCATAAGGTTGCTTTGAGCCACACCAATAACAAAGTTGTAGGTGATTTTTGGCTAGCTCATCTGCACTATTGAAAAACTTACCTTCAGGCCAAATAACCTCTCTTAAAATGAACCGACTGATGTTAGCGACGATGGCATTGAGAGCATAGTCACTAAGAGGACCAGGTGTTGCTTGCTGCCTCTTCTGCTGCCTCTTCTGCCGCCTCTTTTGCTTCTGCAACACAAATGGAGTTGTGTAAGACAAGGGTAAGACAAGTGTATAATTCCAATTTAAAAACAAAGACATAGAGTGTTGTATTATTTGCACATAATCATATATAAAGTCTCTGGCATTTTCTATATGTTCTATATGCAGTTTGTACCTTTGGGCTTCACTGTTTCCTGAGTTGTAACAACATAAGGGCCTGTTTGGATATCTTGGCATTTCAAAACCATGGTTTTCGAAAACCAAAGTTTTCTATGCGCAAGGCCTCAAATACCACAGTTTGCTAAAACCATGGTCTTTTGTGGTATTTGAAAAACTTTGACATGTTTGGCAATAGCAGTATTTAGTGCAGTCGTTTTCCATATCAATGAATAACTAATGAACCAGTCATCAGGAAGAAATAAAGCAGACTTGATGCAGCACATGCTGTCTTGTGCTTCCTACTTGAGTATACATGGATGATCGATCGTCATATAGAGGCTGCTGGAGACCATCCGATTTATAATTCAAGATGAATTAATTAATGGACGCTGCAGCATATGGTAGAACGTTAGCAGGAGGAACCATTTTTTATTTCAACTACAGGTTGAATTAGTGCTAATCAATGCAAATTAGCACCTGTATATACCGGCAGCTGCAAAGACGTGGCTCGGTTTTGAGAAAAAAGAGGTTGTGACTGGATTTTTTAAAACTCCAAAAAACCATGGTATTTGGGATACCATGGTTTACAAAACTTGATTGTTTTTGGTATCCAAACACCTCAAAGTTTTCAATACTATGGTATATTTTGAAACCATGGTATTCCACCAAAACTTTAAAAATACTTAGCATCCAAACAAGCCCTAATATGAATCGAAACCTGGTTTTCTTTTTTCAATAACGAGCTAAGTGCTTTTGCAGTGTTGTGATAAGAGCAAAAGAAAATGCCTTCCTCACATGGAGATGAAAGCTTGACAATCACAAGGCATCGAGACATCAACCCCCAGCCCTACTACCTCCCTAGAAACAAGAATTCTGTCCCATCTCCACTGGCAGCGGCTGAAACCCTCCAAATTCCAACAAATTATTTCCCTACAAACTAAAACCGTCGCCGTCGGTTTTCATGTTCAGTCGAGAAAAGCATTTTTGTTGAATTATACATGTACCAATACACGAGTGATAAATCTCACAATATTCTAAGATCATGGTATCTGTTAAATTTGAGTATCTTTGCTAAGCTACATATACTATGTGTACTTTCGCTGCTAGTTTTAAATTGGTTGACAACAGGTATGGAGGAACAACAAAATGGAATAGCGAAAAGAAAAATGCTAGATTTATTGCTAGGACATCACTGCATAGCACCTAATTTATCAATATTTTTCTTATATAAATTGTGAAGCAACATGAAATACTTACAATATCGTCCTTCTCCTTCTCAGATAGTTCGACGACGCGGTCCAAGTACTTTGAGGTACTTCTTGCAAACCAGCAAGTGTAGTATCCGCAAAGGACACTACCAGCCGGTTGCTTGTTGCACTGCAAATAGGCAAATACACGTCAGATGGATAAATATACATACATACATATATATACTACAAATGCTTTGAACAAAACGATCATAAATTACTGAACTGAGTGCACGACGATGCTAATATGTGCCAGTAATTCACGTTTCGTGATCGCGTTCAGTAAAAATCATGACATTTTGCTCAGTAATTTTAATAATTACTGACAATTTGTTCAGTAATTATTAGTTAGGTGTAGAATAGTTATTCTGCACCCTAAGTGCAGAATAGCGCTGTGGTATATATACATACATACATACATAATATATATATATATATATATATATATATATATATGGAGAGTATATTCTATAGCCACTTCAGTCTTACGACAAATTTATATCTAATTTACGATAAATTGAACTAAAATTACGACATTTGCGTTCACACACGTGTTCCAAGCAAAACCATGGTAAAAGTGTAGTAAATCATATAGCAAAATGAAGTAAGTCACTTTAGGCGAATGTCGTAAATTACTATAGTGAAGCGGCCACGGAATAAGTTATTATGTGACCGGCTATAGAATAGTAGTTCACTATATATATATATATATGATACAAAGAGATGCATGCAATTTAGACAATAAAAGATTTGTTACCCATGGCCAGTTGTTACGAAAGAACATCTTCGTCTTCCGATTGGTGAAGCACGTTCCTCCATCCTTCACATAGTGCTTGTAAGCGCTGTTGCCAAACAAGTGTCGTTAGTAAATATTAGCGCCGATTAATTGAAAATATAATTTTATAGCTTCTTACCAGTTAAAGACGCTAACGATGTCCTTGTAGCTATCTGGGTCGATGAAGGCACTATCCAGCACTACGGCCCAGCCAATTCTCGGGAATAGCAAGAAACAAATCCAATGGTCGCTACAACAAAGATTTGGCACGTTAGTACTCCATTTAGTATGGCCCTCTTGGGGAGAAGTATTGAAATAAACAATCAAGAGAAGAACTCACTTCAAGTTGTATGGCGCTATAATGGCTAACCTATCTTGCCACTGAACGAAACAATCAAGAATATACGACGCGACCTCACTCCTTTTTTCTTTTGTCAAATTCTGCTTGATCTGCTGTAGCTCTTGTGGAGTCTTATTCGCGTTCGCCATATTATTGTGAACTTGTGGGTTGATTGTGCTTTGAGAAACCAAGAATGGGTTTAGGTAACCCACCTTCCACGGCTTTCCAGGTTGGTGATAATATTCGCGCTTTTGCTCAGTACTATTCAATCTACACACATAGCGGTTGTCATCAATTTTGTTGGACACGAATAACGAATTCAAAAAAATGGTATTGATGGAGCCACTTACATGCACCAAAGGTTATGAAGGTGACGTCGACCTTGTTGTGCCGGAACATGTCATAAAAATCATGGAAGAATAACACAAGTTCGAAAGGGTCGCAGTTGAAGACATCCCGGGAAACTTTCAAAGAGACGTACGAGATTCCTTCTTTGGATGCCGCAATGTACTAGTCATGCAACTTGTTCATCTCCCACGGCAGGTCTTTCAACCTCTTAAATGGTAAAAGAGGCTTGCCGAGTTCAAATAGAGGAAAGTCGTCGTTGTGCAGATCCTCGTAGGACACTAGAATGCGGGGCTCGTTCGGTGTGACAACGTGTTGACCCTCTGCACCCACTTCATTAATTAGTGTCTTTTGGAGCACGTGTTGAGCCGTGGAGGATTGTATCCTTTCAACTTGCACGGACTTGTTGGGAGCTTGCGCTTCGGGTTCTTGGTTACCGTCCGCGGTACTCGCGGGCGCCTTAGCAAATGCAACGTCATCCCCTTTGTCAGCTTCTGCGATACTAGGCAGCGGCTTACCACTTGCAACCTCGCCCCCTTTGCCAGATTCGGAGCGATCTTCAACGGTGGGCACTCCGTCCTCTTTGAGAGGGCTCCAGTCATCATCCTGACCGATTGTTTTGGTTCCGGAACCTGCCCCTGAAATAGGAGATGGATGCCCGCCATCCTTGTCGTTGGCCACAACAGTTTGGCTACCATGGTGTGAATCGTGGCCGGACGTCGGAGACATCCTTGGCATTGAGTTGCTGCACACAACATATTCTCGGTTCCACATGATGAAACTGCCGAGAGAATCCTGGAGAGTTTCTATCCCCTCATTGACAATTGGGAATTCGATATCGTAGTCCTCATGTCCAGGCACTATATCTGACACGCTTACCCTCACGCAGCCATCGGGAATAGGTTCGGTGTGTATCTTGTTACCAGGAAGTGCCATCCCTTTGGCGACTAGCAATCTCTTCCCCTTATGGCCATATGGGATGTACAGCTCACATGGAGTGCTCTCAGTGATCTTTTGAGCTGTGTTCCCTTGACCTTGTGTCCCCTGAACTTGTGTCGATGGGGTATTTCTTGCTTGCATGAGGGCCATGTCTCTCTCTAGATTTACTTCCTGTGATAGAAGGTGTTGGGGTGGAACGGTCATTTCGGGATTTTGAATTGCGAAGTCAACATATTGTGAAGCAAACTCATTGGTAGCTGTGTCCGCAATGCCCTTCCTATAGAAGTGATGCTTCTTGTACAAGCCACCAGAGGAGGCATCAGAAGCATCCGAAAAACCATCTTTCCAGGTGCCCGATGACGTAAGACCTCGTATGCGGCCTCCGTGCTCGTCTTTTTGTAGAGCCTTGGTCAGCGTGTCCCTATGATACCTTGGCTTAAAAAGACCTAGCTCCTTTGCCTTCTGGATGGACCCTTTATCTTCTGCACGACCTCTCCCACTCCGGAGTTCTTACAAATAAGCTGCCCATCATCAGTTAGGTCCGAGCGAGCGTAACACCAGTACTTTGCACGGGGCTCTGTACCATCAGGAAATGGGGCAGGTATCCCCTGTTCTTCGAGCTTCTTTTCCTGTTCCTCCCATTTCGGTATCTTCGCCTGGTAACCGCCCGGTCCTAGGTGCACTGGGTACTTGTTCATCTTGTTCAGCTCTTGCATCTTGTTACTCAATTCAATAGCCTCTGGGGTGGTCTTCTGCTGAATAAAAAGAGTCCAGTCGTCTTGTGTGATTTCGCATGACCGAGGCAGGTGGGGTCAGTCCCTTCTTGACATAATCGCAGTTGAGCCTCGCCTTGTAATCGCGAAATATCTTGTTGAGCTCTTTCATTGTAGCCCATCTGGCTTTTGCCTCGAACTTAGCAGGGAATCGGATCCTCTTCTTCACCGATTTCCACATTTCCTCTTTACGGTCCTTGGGCGCTAAGCGCCAATCGAGCCAGGTGATTCTGCACAGATCCCTGCACACAACGCCACAACGGTTCCCCATTTCGCGAATATACCCTCAGGGTGCGTTGGTCTACCATCAACGGGATTAATCTGCTGCACGTCAAACGTGCCCTCTGCCTTATTTGCAGATCATTGACCACGCTTGCGCTTCAATGAGATCAGTTTGGCGGGCACTTCTTCCTCCTCCTGCGTTAGGGGAGCATGGCCCTCCGCATCTTCGGCGATCAACCGGCGAGCGCTTCGACGAGGGTGCATCTACATGGGACAATGGATTTCGATCAAATTGAGATTTCAAATGATATCGAGAGGGCAATATAAACGAAGCTTTCACAGCATACCTCTGCATGAGGAACATAATCAATATCGAGGTCATCTTGAGTGGGTTTTGTTCGTGGCTGCCGAGGAGAAATCTCATTGTCTGCGTAGGGATCCTCGGAGGGGCAGCTATCGTTGTCTTCGACCTCGGCACTGGAGTCCTCATGTTCATCGCCATCCATGTTGTCTTCACTGTACTGGATGATCTTGCTCGCAGACACTCCCGAGTCGGCCCCATCTTCCGCGGCAGTCTTCTTCTCCATTTGCTTTAGTTAAAGGACTGAAATTTTAATGTTGGATTGAGGCTGAGAACTGCTATGGGCCATCAGAGTTCTTTTTGCAAGAAGGGAAAGAGGAGTGAATGTATTTCGAATTTAGGAGAGGAAGGGGTGCGGGTTCCGAAATAACAGCCATCGAACATTCTAAGGTTCAACACTCGGGTCGCATCAAAAATTGAATTACTAACTGCATTAACTGCCATCAGTGGTAACTAAACTTACTGGCTGAATTTAGTAACTTAATTTAGTAGCACAAACTTACTAACTAAACATACAAGCATATATGGACAGCAAGCATATAAAAACAATAATATCCTAGACAATTACCATACTAGCATATGTGGACAGCAAGTATATAAAAAATTAGCATAGTAGCATATATGGACAGCAAGCATATTAAAAAATAATATCCTACAAAATTACCATACTAACTCAAGTTAGTAACTTAATTTAGTAGCACAAAGTACTGACTTTACATACAAGCATATATGGACATGAAGCATATAAAAACAATATTATCCTAGACAATTACCATACTAGCATACATGGACACCAAGTATATATGGACATCAACTAAATCAACTAGCATATATGGAGATCAACTAATATGCTTCCAAGCATATAATAAAAATTATATATGGAGATGAACTAATATATGGACAGCAAGCATATAAAAATATAATATCCTACAAAATTACCATACTAGCCAATGTTTAAAAAGCGGTAGACGAAAGCGGGCGGAGAGGCGTTTCTAGGCGTTCCCCGAAAAGCGGTGGGCCCACACATATATTAATACATAGTAATATGCAGTATAGCCAATGGGTAGAGAGATTACACAGTTTATGCTAAGCAGCTATACTTTGCAGACCACACACATTTTTTTATTCGTCAACTGGCCTGAGGCCTCACAAATAAGCTGACCATGTCCTTCGGTTTTTTTAAACATAGCACAGCTGAGAATAGGAAACAGAGGCAAAGCACATGGCCAAGGTCAACATCAGATGAAACAACTAATAAAAAAAGACGGTCGTAAAAGCGGCGCTTTCCAAAGCTGAAGCGGACAGCCGCTTAAACTCAACGCTTAGTGAAAAGCGACGCGGCCGGTGACCGCGCAGCGCCGAGGCGCCGCTTAAGCGCGCCTAGGCGCCGCTTTTTTAAACACTGATTACTAGCATAACAGTAGCATTTATAAAATCTTAGAACAACCATAGGTCAGGAAGAGGGAGGGGGCAAGGGTGTTGACGGCCATTAAATCATAAAATGACCGTCAACTTATCGGCGAATAAAAGGTATGCACCAATGTTTTATGCATTAAACTAATAAAGTTCCACAAGTTTTGGATGTGATCTTGTTTTGCAAGGTACATAGGAATATTGGTGCAATTGTGCTTATACTTATGGATAAAAAGCAAATATACAAAAGGAACAAGATAAACAAGGTCCTGCTCGGATATCTCGACGACATTCGACGCAAGAAATAAGGAATGACTTGGACATCAAGAAATAATATTTCAAATGACAAATTTGATCCCTCCATGTCAAAGCCCTCGTCGAGATAGTCAGAATGGGCTTTTGGATCACCTAATTCGGAGTTCGGGAGCAGGAGTTATGCCTCGCGCAAGATTGGGCGAAAACCAGAAAATAGTAGGCCGGCCGGCCCAAACACCTGGCCGGCCGGCCTAACTTAATCTCCAACCGCCTCAATCTTTCTCCAGTCGGTTCCAGAGGCGGTCACTAGCCACTTGACGCGCCGGCCAAGCCAGGGGACGTCGGCAACAAGGGAATATTCCACGAAATGCTCCAAGACCTTCTCCACTCTCCCAAGGCAACTCCACTATAAATAGAGGACCCCTCCCCTCACTCCAACCTGCACCTTCACACTTGAGAAGAGAAGATCCAATGTAGGATCACGCTCAGCTCAAGGAGTCACTTCCACTTGTGTAGTTTAGAGTAGGCTAGTTGGTCATGGGAGTTAGAGTAGAAGTGAGAGCTTCGCTCGGAGCTCCGGAGTTCTCTTCGGAGTTTGGGTAAAGTTCTCGTGTATCTTTTCTTTTATACTTTCTTTAATATAATTATTTTCTTATTTATTTTCTTATTTATTTATTTTAGTTTTCCTTTTAGTTTACATTTATTTATTTAAGTAATAATTATAGAGAAATTCCTGTGTTGGTTCCACGTCTGTGTATGGTAGGTCTATCTGCATGGGTTGTTTGCACCGCAAATGCTTACACAATCCACATAGATTTGTTATACATGGTTGGCTTGCTCTTACGCGCGAAGAGTAAGCTATCTAGGATATTTGCTTGTATGGCTCAAGGAACTATTCTAGACGTGAGTTTGCTCTACACCCCACGGAGGATGGTAGCCGCGAGTACGTGTGACAGGCGTACCGGTCTCTGTAATCCACCACGTCCGGGTGATGGTTTTAGTAGGGAGGTCAATAGCACGTAGTTCCCCAAGGTAGTTGAACCTAATTCTCGGGTTGCTGCCTTGGCATGCGTGTGCCCCGATATGCAGGAACGAATCTATAATGAAAGCTTAAGTAGATATTTGTAACCCCTAGGTTGATACCCTTCTTCTCGTTGTCCTCCCAGTTGACTAGTTCTATCTCTTTACCTTCATATGGAATCCTTGTGTGTGTTTGGTTGCCACTCATTATATCATATATGTATCCCTGCTTTGGTCTAGTTTGCAAGTTATAAATAATAGATGTTTCCTTGTTAATTAATGATATTCTTAGCGATGCTTCCCTGTGGAAATATAAATACGATACCCTTGGAATACTCCTGGGTGAAATGCTACAACGGTGTTCCGTGCGCTTGCGGAGTTGATATTTATCTCTGTGCGTAAGAAACGCCAACAAGCAAAGGGGTGCACTTCAGTAGTCGAGGAGGCGGCGAGGTCGACGGCGAGGCGGCGACGTCGTCGGGGGAAGGGGGGTAGAGGTCGTCGAGGACGGCGAGGTGGACGGCGAGGCGGCGACGTCGACTGGGGAGGGGGGGTACAGGTCGTCGAGGCCGGCAGGGTCGACGGGGACGCGGCCACGTCGCCGGGGGATGGGGGGCTAGCGGCCGTCGAGGATGCCGAGGTCGAGGAGGGGCGGGCGAGAAGGCGGCGGCGATGTCGTCGAGGACGGCGACGAGGTGGCTACGATGGGACGGCGACGAGGATGCGGCGAGGTGGCTACGACGGGACGGCGACGAGGATGCGGCGGGGACGCGGCCCCGCGGCCGCGGATCTACAAGTGAGGTCCGAGGTCGCGGCGGCGAGGGCGTCGAGGTCGAAGAGGCCGGAGGGAATGCGGCGGGGACGCGACCTCGCGGCCGCGGATCTTGAAGGGCGGAGGCCTCCAGGACGGCAGTTGAGTGGCGGCGAAATCCGGCAGCCTGTCGGCGTGGTGAAGACGCGCCGGGGATTAGGGTTTAGGCATTCGGCGCGGGTGGAATATATTAAAAAAAATAGTAGCGGCGGCTCGAAATGAGGCCGCCGCTACAAATTGCAAAACAATAGCGGCGGATGTGATGTCACAAACCAAGCCGCCGCTATTGATCGGTGGCCTCCGTCCACTGCCATGTGGTCCCGCAGGTAGACAGGGACACGGGCCCGGCTGATACACAGGCTCGCAGTTCCCGCTCGTACTTGGCCCACCTGTCAGTGACTGCGTCTGGAACAGCCTGGTAGGTCGATGGGAGCCGAGGGGTCGGCGCGAATCTTTGGCGGCGGGTGAAACCCTAGCCGCCGCTGGTATTTATAGCGGCGGATGGTCACTTCACCCGCCGCAACAAATCGTCCCAGCCGCCAGCCCTCTCGTCTCCTGCTCTCCGGCCATTCATGCCGCGCCACCACCGGGACCGCAATCGCCGACGCCGCCGTCGCCGTCCGCCGTCCCCGTGGGCACCATGGACGCCGGCGGAGTCCGTTGGCTCGTGCATGTCCCCTTGGGCTGCTTGGCCGCCGGAGCCGGCACCTGAGGCGGCCCCGTGGCCGCCGGAGCAGGCCCCGTGGGCTCCTTGGCCGCCGGAGGCACCGGCGTCCCCGTGGGGTCCTTGGCCGCCGGAGCCGGAGCCACCCGCGTCCCCGTGGGCTCTTTAGCCGCCGGAGCCACCCGCGTCCCCGTGGGGTCCTTGGCCGGCGGAGGCACCGGCGTCCCCGTGGGGTCCTTGGCCGCCGGAGCCGGAGCCACCCGAGTCCCCGTGGGCTCCTTGGCCGCCGGAGCCACCCGCGTCCCCGTGGGGTCCTTGGCCGCCGGAGCCGGAGCCGGAGGCGGTGCCCCCGGCATCCCCGTGGGCTCCTTGGCCGCCGGAGCCGGAGATGGTGGCGCCGGAGATGGAGGCGGTGGCCCCCGCGTCCCCGTGGGCTCCATGGCCGCCGGAGCCGGAGCCGGAGGAGCCGGAGATGGAGGTGGAGGCGCCGGAGCCGGAGATGGAGGCATGAAGACCCCCCGGCCGGGATCTTGCTCACCGGAGCAGTGGCCAATGTGGTTTAAAGTTTTTAGTTTCTAGTCAATGTCGTTTTTAGTTTAAAGTTTGTAATTACAGTTTCTAGTCAATGTAATTAAAGTTTCTAGTCAATGTCGTTTTTAGTTTCAAGTTTGTAATTAAAGTTTCTAGTCAATGTAATTAAAGTTTCTAGTCAGTCTCGTTTTTAGTTTAAAGTTTGTAATTAAAGTTTTTAGTTTCTAGTCAATGTAATTATAGTTTCTCCTTTTATCTTTTATGGCTGCTAAGAGTACTTTTTTGTTATTGCTTTTTTTTTTAGTAAAATACAATGACGATGATGCGTCAGGAGGTCTCTGAATTTTGCTATAGTGTGTCATCTACATTCAAAATACCGAAATACCTTTATGTTGATGACATAGTCAAACAATTTATATTTACATCAATTTATATTGCGTTTGTGGATGGAGGAGGAGCAGCAGGGCGGAGACTGCAAGGTCGAAGGAATAGTTGCCTCATATGTCGCGCTCGGAAATTAACATTCATCCACTCAACATGTCACATGATATTTTGTTCTTTCCATTCAAGTAAAAAAAGTTGTGCAAAATGAATGATATTACATTAAACACCTGAAAAACAATGGAATTTTAAACAATAATAATACAGGTGTCACGATTAATTGAAGAGTCGGTAAATATTACAAAAGTGGTAATACTATTAGGTAAACAAGGCAATAATGCGAAAAGTGGCACCTCATAAAAATAACATGACAATGTTACATAAAAATATTAACATTCATCCCTTCACTACTTTTCCGTCGCAATCAGTGCGCATGTAAGGCATCATTGTTGAATATGACAGTTTTGTTGCTTCGACCAGTTTCAACTTATCCAGGTCGAGAAAAAATGGCACCTCATCGTACTGATTGTTGTCATTTTGATCTTCCACATTTTCTACACCCACGATTCTTTGTTTCCCAGGAACAACGACGCACTTGTTGTCATGAGCGGGGTCAGGTGCATACCACACTTGTTCCACCGACCGGGCTAGTATCCAAGGGTCATCTTTGTAACCTACATTGTTGAGCTCCACGATTTGTAACCCATAGGCGTCAGTAATAACACCAACTGGCTTGACCCACTTGCAACGAAAGATAGGGATCTGTAAATTTTCTCCGTAGTCTACTTCCCATATTTCCTCAATGTACCCATAGTATGAAGTCAACGTGCCACCTGCGTCATAGGATTCCGTTCGAACACCAAAGTTCTGACACTTGCTTATTTTGTCCTTCTTTTGGGTGTGAAAGGTGAACCCATTGATGTCATATGCCTGAAAGGTCACGACACACATTGACGGGCGGCTAGCCAACCTTCGCAACATTTTCTCGTCAGGAGTATCACCATTTGGTAGCTCCAGATTGCTGAACCAACTGGTGAAGGAAATTTTGTGTTCCTTTATTATCCATTCATCTGAGCATTCCTTGTTGTTGTTGCGAAGCTCATGGAGGTGTTTTTCAAAGTACGGCCCCACAATCTGAAGCTGTTGCAAGATGCTAAAATGTGCTTTCTCAACCTCTGTGTAATCACAAGCGAGTAAAGATTTCCTACCAGCTGTGCCTTTCCCAGATAACCTTCCCTCATGACGATGCACTGGAAGTCCAATCGGCCTTTCGTCTTTAATGTAATCCAAGAGACACTCAATGATCTCCTCCGTCGTGTAGGCCTCAATCATCGAACCCTCTGGGTGAGAACGGGTCCTGACATATCGCTTCATAACGTACATGAACCGCTCAAAGGAAACATGTGATGTAGGTACACGGGCCCAAGTGCGAATACCTGGTGAACTATATGAATCATGAAGTGTTCCATCGTATCAAAGAAGGATGGAGGGAAGCACATCTCAAGCATACACATTGTTTCCTTTATGTGGGTCCGTAGATTTGCCAACGCGTCATAACTGATCACCTTCTTCCCGATTGCATTGAAGAAGTAGCACAACCGCGTTATTGCCAACTTGACGTACTCAGATTTGATAGCTCGGATCGCGATAGCGAGGTACACCGAAAGCAATGTATGGCAGTCATGCGTGTTGTATCCACTTAGTTTCAACTCTTCCATGTTAACAATATTCTTCACATTCGACGAGTAACCGGTCGGGACTTTCATCCCGCTTAAGCAACTGCAGAACGCTTTTTTCTCCTCAAGTGTAAGGTTGTAGCTTGCAGGGGGCAGGAGGAACTTTCCATTTGGAAGTTGTTGGGGGTGTAGCTCCGGCCTTATTCCTAATTCTACTAGATCTCTACGTGCCCTGAGGCCGTCCTTTGTCTTGCCGGGTGTGTCGAGTAGTAGTCCGGTACCGCTATCACATACACCCTTCCCAACGTGCATCCAATCGATGGCATGAGGCACTTCTAATTCTTTCCAATAGTCGAGGTATCTGAAGGATATCGATAACTTCTTAAATGGCACGTCCTCCTTTTCAGCCGCTGACTTGTTTACCCGCTTCCCAAAAACAACCCTAATGTTTTTCACGATGTCAAACACAAGCTGACCAGTGTGACGTCGGGGTGGTCTATCATTCTCTACTTTACCATCAAATTGTGCAGTCATCCTGCGATACTTGTGGTTCTTCGGTAAGAATCGTCGATGTCGCATATACACTAGCTTCCTTGAACATGGTAGATACGTATAGGAAGTATCGCCAACACAGACTACACAAGCCGCCTTGCCTTTTACCTGTCCTGAAAGCGTTCTTAGAGCCGGGCAATCATTTATTGTGACAAAAATGATGGCTTTCAATGTGAAGTATTCCCTCTTATACTCGTCCCACATACGTACCCCTTCCAACCATAATTTCTGCATGTCTTCCATCAAGGGTTCCAGAAACACATCTATATCGTTACCAGGTTGCTTAGGCCCAGATATAAGACATGTCAACAATATGTACTTGCGTTTATGGCACAACCAGGGAGGGATGTTGTACATTGACATGAGCACTGGCCAAGTGCTGTGGGGGTTCCTCATTTCGCCAAAAGGACTCATTCCATCTGTACTCAACGCGAACCTTATATTCCTTGCTTCATCGGCAAATTCTTTATGTGCGGTGTTGAACTTTTTCCACTGACTTGCATCGGCAGGATGACGAATCTTGTCATCCCCCTTACGTGTGGCGTGCCAAGTCATCAATTCAGCATCTCTCGGGTTTGCAAAGATACGCCTTAGACGATCGACCACAGGTAGGTACCACATAACAAGAGCCGGAATCTTCCTGTCATCATCAGCATCGAGGACCTTAGTCTTCTTCCTCTTCCGTCCCGCTTGCTTCTTCTTTGTATTCTTCTTCCTACGAACGGCAGTGTCATTGTTGTCATCATCGTAGTCATCATGCCTCTTGTAACGGCTGCGATTGCACATCGGGCATCTCACAGCATTTTCGTACTCTTTACGATACAAAATGCAATGATTTGGACAAGCGTGGATTTTTTGCACGCCCAGCGATAGCGGGGATATCAGCTTCTTTGCTAGGTAGGTTGTCCTGGGAAGCGAATTTGCCTTCGGCAACATATCTCCAAACAGTTGCAACGCTTCTGTGAAGCTAACATCGGACCAACCGTGCTTTGCCTTCAGTTTCATGAGCTCGAGGACACTACGCAACACAGTAAACTGCTTTTCACATCCCTTTGATTCCTCGTAAAGAAGGTCCTTCAATGCTTTCTCTAGTGTCTCAAAGTTGTCAAGTCCTTTTCCTGTCCCAGCCATTAACACTTGAGGTTCGACATGACACAGCATTTCCTCGACATCAAAATCGTTACCGTTGTCATGAGCATCGTCTTCCCCTCCTGCCTCCACTCCTACCCCACTGACGTCAATCCCCGGTGACAATCCGTCCACCTCAATCGGCTCCTCCACTTCAACGTAATCCCCATCTGACGGCTCATCCATTTCACCATGTTTCGTCCATGTCGTATAACCCGGCATGAACCCTCTCTTAATCACGTGAGAATTGATCACAGATGTATCCGTCCAAAGCCTCTGATTCTTGCAGTCAATGCATGGACAATATATATCAGCCGTCCCTTCGCGCTTAGCATGTTGTTTGGCAGCTTCAATGAATGTTGAGAGATGAAGGAGAAAAACACTCGCCGGTCTTGGCACGTTGTACATCCAACTTCGTTCCATCTCGCACCTTTCATTTTACAGTTGAATTTATTAATTAAAAAGGAGATAATCGGGAAAATATTAACATATATATCAAATTTGCATATAACATAAAAATGACAATAACAATATATAGCTAGATCTAATTAACATATATATCAATTAACATATAACCCTCTACCATGTTTTAATTGAGGTTGTGATACACTGTTACTAAAAAAAAAAAGAATCCCTCTGCTCCAGCTCGTAAAACCAAAAGAATATTCATTCAACATCAAATGGACAAAACAAAATATTCTGACCAAATCCAAACCAATAAGCAATATCTGTAAAAACATAAAGACCACAACTAATTCTGATAGGCAAATCATAGCTCAAAACCTTTTGGCTTTTTAGACTAAACTAAATGGTCCTTCTGGCACACTGCCCAATGCACAAATTGGTCACATATGCACTTTTGAAATAAAGAACAAAGCACAAATTAAGAATTTAAGATTCATATGTACAAGGTGGACAAATAATTTAGTTAACCAAATGTAAAGCAACGATACACAGAACTGCAAAGCTTTTCTTGAAGTATCTTTCCTTCAGAACCTCCTTTTTCTTTTTTCTTTCTCTTGCTAAAAAAGAAAAGAGTGGCACATCAACAGGTCCATGCACTGCAAATGAATAATCTTGTCGAGGTATATTATTTTGTTGGAAGAAGTGACTTATCATATTTGAGAAATAAATAACCTAATGTCCATCGTCTAAAGATAAGAGCTGCAACGATTTTGTAGCATGGCGACATACCATTCCTGATCTAGGAGCAGTAACTTTATATAAAATCTACAAACTCATGGCACCAAAATAAGCAGGATAGAGTACCTACTGTTTGTACCGAAATGTCATTCACCACCTCTCTCTTTCTCCTAATTGAAGCATGCAAACTCTAGTTAAATAGGGAGCTAGATCTAAATGTTCATAAGCAACCGGCCGAACGTGATTAACAAATTGACTCAAACTTGAAAGTAAAGCAAAGACATGTGGAAGACAATCCTCAAGTACAATCCCAATCCACAAATACACCTCAAACCGAGAGAAATCCCCACGAATTTCATGAAACCCGCCAAAATTGCAATCTCAAAATTAAGCTACATTTTATAACGAAATGCGAAATAAACACATGGAATCACTTGGGTTTACCTGGATCTACAATCTCATCCGAAAAAAACGAATTCAAAACCTCCCCCCCTCGTTTTGGTGGAAATTTCACAAAATGCGGGCCGCCACAGTCCGAGCGAGGCAGTGAGCAGCCCGAGGGCTTTATATAACCTCGATTATTAGCGGCGGTCCGTTACGGAAACCGCCGCTACAAAGAGTTTTTAGCGGCGTTCCGTTAATCAAGCCGCCACTACAAAAGTATTTTTAGCGGCGGCTCACATGTTAAGCCGCCGCTAAAAACCCTTTGTAGCGGCGGCTGGTAATTGAGCCGCCGCTACAAATGCTTAAAAATATTTTTTTTATAATAGTGTAGTGGCAAAGCCACTTGCACTTTACATTTTAATAGCGGAGGAAGAAGCCAACTTGCACAACTACCAACCTAACTAACTAAATAACCATCCAAACATAGGGACAACGACAAGTTAACATAACCTAAACAAATACTAATGGTCGGCGCGCGGTGGGACAACGGCCTTGCTCCCAAAATGTCCACCAAATCACGGGAGTTAAATAAGACCTAACTAACTAAGCAAATTCTAGTGGTCGGCGCGCGAAGGCACAACCGTCTTCCTCCAAAATGGCCACCATGTCGCACGCGGTCGTCGGCGGCTTCTTCCTCCATGTTGCGCGGTCGTCGCCGCGCGCACCTAATCCCAACCCTGGTTGCGAGCAAGGTGGTGGTGGAGGTTGGCCCCAACCTCGTGCACGTCCTCGCCGCTGCGCATCTGCAGAACGTGCACCATCATCGCCGCCAAGGTGTCGGTCTCAACGCTGGCGCAAATGGGGCAAATGTACGTCACCATGCCGCCGGGGTGACCGCGGACACGCACGCGAAGGGCGGCCAGGTCAGTGGGCGGACGGTCGAAGATGAAGGCTCCGCCGTCGCCGCCGTTGCGGGAGCGCGGCGCGCGTCCCTCGTTGCAGAATCCGCCGCCGGCGCCGTTGGAGGAGCGCGGCGCGTGTCCGTCGTTGGCAGATCCGCCGGCGGCCCGACAAGGAGACACCGGAAGGCGGTTGCACTCCCCCACGGGGCCGGTGCCCGTGGCGTCGACCTTGGCGCATCGGCGGCGGCACTCCATGGCCGGATCTAGCGGCGGCGGCGGCGAGCTGGTGGAGCGCGCGCGTGGGATCTAGAGGTGACGGCGGCGCGCGGCGAGCTGGTGGAGAGGAGAGTGGATAAGCTCCTCCACGCCCGCGCCGCCTGTCTTATAGCGCGAGGCGAGTCCGGAAGGTTCCGCGCCTGTTCACTCGTGACGAGTAAGACAAGCCGCGGCGCTATTCCCGGTCAACGACCAGTTTGTAGCGGCGGACGGGTAGCCGCGCGCCGCTACAAAATAGTTTGTAGCGGCGTACCGAAACAGACGCCGCCGCTAAAAAATTCTTTGTAGCGGCGGTTTGAAACAGAAACCGCCGCTACAAACCTCCTTATTTGTAGCGGCGGTCTAACCTTCGTCCGCCGCAAAAAAAACTTTTGTAGCGGCGGTTTTAGTTACAATCCGCCGTTGCAAATTGTTTGCAACGGCGGTTCTGCACGACAGTGCCCCGCGATCCACAACAGCGGCGGCCAGAAACGAAAACCGCCGCTACGTGTTTTCCTGGTCCGCCGCTGTAGTGCGTTTGTGTTGTAGTGCATCAACTAAACTACAGCGGAGTCAGTTGCAAATGGTAGGCAAGGCGAAGTGGTAACCACGGGAAAGAGTAGGATGATTGATTACCTGGTCACTGAAGAGGGCAAGAAAGCTGCGAGCAGTGCAGGGACGAAAGCTCGGGGCTGTGGGCTCATGGGTGAGGCGACCACGTCGAGGAGGAACCGGGCGGTTGCGAGGTAGGGGTATGAGATGAAACGGCGGGAAGGAGGCGACGTCCATGCCCTCGCCGAGGCTGCTCTCCGCCTTCGTACGGACGCACGTAAGCACGCATCCACAGGCGGCGGCGGCGACGCGAAATTCATGAGCGAAAAAAATCAAATAAAAACAGATCGCTAGAAGAAGGGAGGGGGTGACGGTACCAGCGTCGTGGATAGCATACATGAACTGGATGGTCGCCGTGTTGTTGGGGAGGCTGCGGGAGGAGATCGCCGTCGTCGCTGTGCCGCACGGGGTCGTCGGCGGGGACGAGCTCGAGGTCGTCGTCGTCGGGGCGACGGATGAGACTGTCGAGATGAGCCTCCGGTGGGAGGGAAGGGCATTGCTAGGAGACAGGTTGCGCTGGGACGCATTGTCAAGGATTGCGCGATGTGAGGCGGTGAGAGCGCAAATCTGGTGGAGAACGAGCAGGGCCGGGAGCCCGGGATGAGGGTGGTGGAGTCGTGGAGAACGCATCCCTGCCTGCCTCAATGTGATCTGGGATGGAAGGAAATGAGGAGGAAGGGAACGGATGGCGTCAAATGTGGGAACTCTATTTCAATTTGGAAGGAGATCAGGACCAGCGTGGGAAGGAGATCGGGACGGGGCCTAATCACGGTAATAACGGTGGGTGGGCGCAGGGATGGGTACATTTTTTGCTGGAGTGGGATTAGCGCAGGGGGATGGGTCTGAAACGTGTGCAAATCGCGTCATCGGTGACATTCGGGTGACAATCTGGTGACTCGGTGGGCCCATATTTTTGATCTTGCGGCTGTGATTAGGGGGTGAGATTTGAATCATTGGTTGATATACAGGTGGGTAACTTTTGGCAGGGTAAAACCGATTTTCCTTGCAACTGGTTTTTTAAGGGTTTAGATAGATAGAAGCTAGAGTAACATGTATATTACGCTATCTCAATTATGTACAAACTTGACCACAACTTTAGTTATGGTGAATTGTTCGCTATCTGGTGCACGGTTTCGGTCCCAAAGCTTTGCTTGCATTTATCTAACGTTGGTGTGTACGCTGCCCGTGAGATTAGAGAGAGAAATCAAATCTCCAGGATTCATTACTTGGTTGTTGAGTTCTCGAAAATTGACAGTAGGTTGAACCTTTCTAATCGCCAAAAAAAAAAAGGTTGAACCTTTCTGCGAAATCCGTGACATGAATACCCTTACTCGCTTTCCCACCAAAACTCTATAGACGAAGCATTCGACTTTCAGGGATTAAGGTTTTGCTATTGAAAGATTCCAAAGTTCAAAACAATTTGGAAATAAAATTCCTGAAAATAAGGAAATGTTTAGGGTTCTTTTGATTTATTTAAAATACATAGAATTTTGCTAAAATTCTATCATGATCTCTAATACCCAAATAATTTTTTTATCCCACATTCTTGAAAATTTTGGATATTTTTGTTCATGAACTAAGGAAGGATAACATTGTAAATCACGGTCATGTTATATCTTTTGGCACCTTTTATTTTATTTCGCTTTCCAACAAAAACAAGGCACACAATCCAACAAAGTACACGCATATTTCTAACATCTTCCTTGGATGGCTTCCTCTCATGAAGTCTCACATATGTGCCCTCACTTGACGTGAAGACACATGTGGTTGAACTGAAAGATATAATTCATATCATACTCCATAGCTGTGTAGTAACAAAACAATGCTCAAATAGATTATGAACTTACTTCCACATTTGCTTCCCACTGAAAATGGCTTGTGGCACTCACGAGCGAGGCATAGGATCTTAGCTACACTTATATATTCGGATCTCATCCTTACTTTTGAGGATACAAGATATACAAACCATGTCTGATTTTTCCACAGCACGAATACAAGCGTCATCTGGATGGGCATAGGGTTGCCCAATTGCGATTGCTTTTATGCATTTTTCCTCGACTAATACTTTTTAATCATAACAATCTTGTTGTGGTAAAAACTAAAGCAAAGACGAGGAGTTTTAGAATTTCTAGCACAGACATCATGTACCACCACAGCGCTGATGTTACTCGGAGCTAGTGCTCTTTAGGTGCTAGAATGCTACTTAGGTATACCATGCTTGCACTCCACACCTCTATATATAACATCAAATGCAAGGCCCGGAGAGGAAATTAATGTTCAGAAATCCTCAACTTGAAATACCACATCCAATCCTAACGATGAAAAGGAAATAAATGTTTGATATCCGTGAACGAACCAAATCTCCTTTATTAATAAACTATTCAAATATATTTACTTTAGGGGGAATAATAAATTGATAAAATACATCAACCCACGTGCAAACCACATTGATACAAATACTTTATTTTAGCTTTCTTAGTTTGTCGTTTGATAGCCCAAACTATAAAAGTTATGGCTTCTTCAAGTTTTTTAGAAATGTTAGTACTTCAACTCATGTTATGACAACTTTCTCTTTATGCAGATCAAGTTTACTCTCAGTGGTTCAACAAAACATAGGGTTTCTAAACATTCATTCAACAATCAAATTCACTTTGTCGAACATCATGTTTAAACTATCATTACTTGAATACGTTCCAAGGAAAGATATAAACTAAATTATTGTGATTAATGTCACACCCGATTTTAAGAACAAAACCGAATGCATCTGTATGCGTGCCCGTGA
This sequence comes from Eragrostis nindensis, assembly GCA_012490785.1. Classification (NCBI taxonomy): domain Eukaryota; kingdom Viridiplantae; phylum Streptophyta; class Magnoliopsida; order Poales; family Poaceae; genus Eragrostis; species Eragrostis nindensis. Next base: position 57,687 of record JAAXCT010002307.1, read on the forward strand.
ACAAGTTTTCACACATACATGTTCAACGATAAAAGAACAATACCTTCATGAAATAGTTAACTTTATTACAAGAAAAACCCAAAGATCAAAAGAAAATATTACAATTCAACAGAAAATCTAAGCACTGGCGTCTATTGTTTTATATATCGCAAGCGCACAATGTCAGATGAAGTTTTTCCATCAGAGTATTCTAAGGTTTATACCAAAACCACAGAGATCAACAAGTATTAAGCATTGTTTTCCTAAATCAAATTAAACTTTGTTTAACTGACGTCTAAACACTAAACAGGTGACAACCATCTATGCCTAAACACTTGTTGATCCGAATTAATAAAAGACCCTTTAAACATATCAAATGCTAAAGGATGGTCACCCATTTACCATCAAGAAAAATATTGCTCTTAAGTATAGTTATAAGGTTTAGATACCTAGCGAATGTTGAGGAGACAGGGTGGTGTCGACCAGGACAGAATTGGTTCCGGTCAGCACAGAGAATGTTTGGGTTGAAAGCGTGTGTGATAATGCAGCCTTAATCTGATAGTTGAGAGTCGTAACTACATAGCACGATCAAATGAGCATCATGCATAAACCGATTACTTGGTTCTTTAGTTCCCGAAAATTGGTAGTAGGTTGAACCTTTCTGCGAAATCCCTGACATGAATACGCCTACTCGCTTTCCCACCAAAACTCTATATACAAAGCATCAACTTTCGGGGATTAAGGTTTTGCAATTGAAAGATTCAAAAGTTCAAAACAAATTTGAAAAAAAAATTCCTGGAAATATGGAAATGTTTAGGGTCCTTTTTATTTATTTAAAATACCTAGAATTTAGCTAAAATTCTGAGAAACTACCTAAAATTCTATCTTGATCTCTAACACCGAAATAATTTTTTTGATCCCACTTTCTTAAAATTTTGGATATTTCTGTTCATGAACCAAGGAAGGATAACACTGTAAATCATGGTGATGTTATATCTTTTAGCACCTTTTATTTTATTTCACTTTCAAACAAGAACAAGGTACACAATCCAACAAAGTACACGCATATTTCTGACATCTTCCTTGGATAGCTTCCTCTCATTAAGTCTCACATATGTTCCCTCACTTGACGTGAAGACACAGGTGGTTGAACGGTATAACCTGAAAAGATATAATTCATATCATACTCCATAGATGTGTAGTAATAACAAAACAATGCTCAAATAGATTATGAACTTACTTCCACATTTGCTTCCCACTGGAACTGGCTTGTGGCACTCACGAGCGAGGCGTAGGATCTTAGCTACACTTATTCTGATCTCATCATTACTTTTGACGATACCACATATACAAACCATGTCAGATTTTTCCACAGCACGGATACAAGCGTCATTTGGATGGACATAGGGTTGCCCAATTGCGATTGTTTCTATGCATTTTTCCTCGACCAATACTTTTTCACCATGACAATCTTGCTCAGCCAAAACTTGGATTGTTGTGAATCTGGTAAAAACTAGAGCAAAGACGAGGAGTTTTAGGATTTCTAGCAGAGACATCATGTACCACCACGCCGGTGATGTTGCTCGGAGCTAGTGCTCTTTAAGTGCTAGAATGCTACTTAGGTATACCATGCTCGCACTCCACACCTCTATATATAACATCAGGTGCAAGGCCCGGTGAGGAAATTAATGTTCAGAATCCTCAACTTGAAATACCACATCCAAACCTAATGATGAAAAAGAAATAAATGTTTGATATCTGTGAACGAACCAAATCTCCTTTATTAACAAACTATTCAAATATATATTACTTTAGGGGAATAGAATAAATTGTTAAAATACTTCAACCCACGTGCCAACAACATTGATACAAATATATAATTTATTTTAGCTTTCTTAGTTCGTCGTTTGATAGCCCAAACTATAAAAGTTATGGCTTATTCAAGTTTTTTAGAAATATTAGTACTTCAACTCATGATATGACAACTTTCTCTTTATGCAGATCAATTTTACACTCAGTGGTTCAACCAAACATAGTAAACATAGTGTTTTCAAACATTCATTCAACAAAATCGAATTCACTTTGTTGAACATCGTTTCTAAACTATCATTACTTGAATACGTTCCAAGAAAAGATATAAACTAAAATATTGTGATTAATGCCACACCCGATTTTAAGAACAAAACCGAATGCATTTGTATGCGTGCCCATGAACAAGTTTTCACGCATACATGATCATCAGCGATAAAAGAACAATACCTTCATTAATTAAATAGTTAACTTTATTACAAGAAAAACCCAAGGATCAAAAGAAAATATTACATTGCAGCAGAAAAATCTAGGGACTGGCGTCTGTTGTTTTATATACCGCAAGCGCCCGATGTAAGATGTAGTTTTTCCATCGGAATATTCCAATGTTTGTACCAAAACAACAGAGATCAACGAGTATTAAGCACTATTTTCCTAAATCAAATTAAACACTGTTTAAACGGCATCTAAACACTAGACGGGTGACCACCGTCTATGCCTAAACAACCGTTTATCCGAATTAATAAATGGCCCTTTAAACATATTAAATGCTAAAGGATGGTCAACAGTTTACCGTCTAGAAAAATATTGGTCTTAAGTAAAGTGATACGGTTTAGATACCTAGGATTAGCTTCTAGCGAATGTTGAGGAGACAGGGTGGTGTCGACCAGGACAGACTTGGTTCCGGTCAGCGCAGAGACTGTTTGGGTTGAAAGCGTGTGTGATAATGCAGCCTTAATCTGCTAGTTGAGTGTCGTAACCACAAAGCACAATCAAATAAGCATCATGCATAAACAGATTACTTGGTTGTTTGGTTCCAAAAAATAATTGGCAGTAGGTTGAACCTTTCTGCGAAATCCCTGACATGAATACGCCTACTCACTTTCCCACTAAAACTCTATATATGAAGCATCGACTTTGGGGAATTAAGGTTTTGCAATTGAAAGATTCAAAAGTTCAAAAAAAAATTGAAAATAAAATTCCTGAAAATATGGAAATGTTTAGGGTCCGTTTTATTTATTTAAAATACCTAGAATTTTGCTAAAATTCCGAGAAACTACCTAAAATTCTATCTTGATCTCTAATACCAAAATAATTTTTTTGATCCCACTTTCTTAAAATTTTGGATATTTCTGTTCATGAACCAAGGAAGGATAACACTGTAAGTCATGGTCATGTTATATCTTTTTGGCACCTTTTATTTTATTTCACTTTCAAACAAGAACAAGGTACACAATCCAACAAAGTACACGCATATTTCTGACATCTTCCTTGGATAGCTTCCTCTCATTCTCACATATGTGCCCCCACTTGACGTGAAGACACAGGTGGTTGAACGGTATAACCTGAAAAGATATAATTCATATCTGTAGTAATAACAAAACAATGCTCAAATATATTATGAACTTACTTCCACATTTGCTTCCCACTGGAACTGGCTTGTGGCACTCACGAGCGAGGCGTAGGATCTTAGCTACACTTATTCGGATCTCATCATTACTTTTGAGGATACGACATATACAAACCATGTCAGATTTTTCCACAGCACGGATACAAGCGTCATCTGGATGGACATAGGGTTGCCCAATTGCGATTGTTTCTTTGCATTTTTCCTCGACCAATACTTTTTCATCATAACAATCTTGCTCAGCCACAACTTGGATTGTTGTGAATCTGGTAAAAACTAGAGCAAAGACGAGGAGTTTTAGGATTTCTAGCAGAGACATCATGTACCACCGCAGCGGTGATGTTACTCGGAGCTAGTGCTCTTTAAGTGCTACTCCCTCCGTTTTTAATTATATGACGCCGTTGACTTTTTCGTTGAACTTTGACCAACAATATATATTTAAATAATTACTTTTCAAATGTGAAATGAATATCATTTGATTCATCATCAAAAGCACTTTAAGGTTAACTTATACACTTAGCTATTTACACAAATATTGTGAATAAGACGAACGGTCAACGTAACGAAAAAATCAACGGCGTCATATATTAAAAAAGGAGGGAGTAGAATGCTACTTAGGTATACCATGCTCGCACTCCACACCTCTATATATAACATTAGGTGCAAGGCCCGGTGTAACGACCCACTTCTTAAGCTCTTTTCAATTAACAGTTAAATGACAGGCAACACTAATTATACAAGTAAATTAAACAAATATTCTGAATTTTCTTGACGACTCATAATAGATTCATATTAAAAGAAATCCAACAGTTCAAATTGTACAAACCATATGAACCACTTGTCCGAAGATTTTAATTTACAAACGCACATTATGGCAACATGAAGACAGAACATGTTTTACTGATCATCACTTTTAGACACCACACGCCTCATCTAATTGAGTGCCACCATAAGGTAATTAAATAGCCGTAGCTGGCTGTTTTTGGCTAGTCGTACTGCACCAACACCTTCCACCGAGGACCCTCTCCCCACCCCCGCCTCCCTCCTCGCCGCCGGCGCCTTCCGCCGCGGCGGCCACTGAAGCAATGGCCTCGGGCTCCCAGCCCCACGCCTCCTCGTCCGAGCCTCCGCCTCAGCCACTCTCTTCCTCCCTTCCGGTCGCGGCTGCCCCTGCTGGTCAGGCGGGCTCTCTGCAGCGCGTCTCCTCCTCCCAGGCGCCACCCTCTGCTCTGGTCGCACCAGCATCAGCTGACCTCACGGGCTCCTCGGGCGCTCTGTCGTGGGTCTCGGTCACGGCGCCGAGCCACGCCGAGAGGGGGCCCTCCATCCCAGCCATGGACGAGCTTGTCGTACCCCATTTCTGGAGCACTAGCGCTTACCGTATCAGTCCCTGGATCAGACGCTGATACGACGCTTACACAGAATGACATCACAGTCTCATACCCTTCATAATATTACCAAGTCTCATACAAGCCCTTTTATTATACAAAAGGTCTTACATCAAAGGCCAGCGGCCTGACTACGAGAACAGACAACACACCGACAGGCTGGCACAGCAGCCGCACTAACAACTACTCCAGCGGAAGACGGAACGGCACCACTCCAACAGGCAGACTTGCGGGCAGGCTGAACCCTAATCTTTACCTCCATCAGCTTCTATCTCTGGCTCATCTTCTGAATGATTGAAGCAAGAGTGAGTACATAAGGTACTCAGCAAGCCTAACACGAGGGGTAAGTTATGCAAGGGAGTTCATCAAAGGATAGGCTTGAGGTTTATATCAACGAGGCAAGAAAGCCAAGTTTATGCAAGGTTGTTTTGAAAATAAAGCAGTTCGCAATCTAATCAAGTATCTGTAGAGATTAGTGGGGTTGGGCGGCCTTGGGGGAGTTACTGTCCATCCCGCCAGTGCCTCAAGTTTTATCACTGGCCGACAACCAGCATACGGCTCCAAACCGGTGTATTCCGAAAACACGCCAAGGATAACTCACACAGAAAAGACTAATCATAGTGTGGCCGATGCTTTCGCGTTGTCCAATACCGTGGAACACGGCTTTCCGGAAAGTTTCTTAACCTTGGCCAAGGGTGCACAAATTTCCCCACAAGTGTCCAGTCCTCCCTATCGTCATAGTTTGGACTGTCCCACTAAAGGTTCCATACCTACTTCGTACCACCACGGCATCCCCCACGGACATCACCAGGGGCTTCGCAATCAATAATATGGCCAGTCATAAATGCCGGATCTCGAACACCCACCAACGAACGAGTCTTCTCCTGGGACTCCGTTGCATCTCCTGCCTCCGGGGGGGTACCGGGTGAGTACTAGTAGGGTGTGGTTCCAATACCGTACCCATATACGGCTTGTGGCTGCGCGTAAGGTGCTAGGCAAAGGCGGCACAAGAACCGGTCCTTATACGACCGAACCCAGGCATCTTCAATAGCCAATCCACAAGTGGAAGGGCGTCCCAGAGATAGCCTCCCACTGAGGACTACCTCGCCTGATCCCGTCACAAAGATCCCCCACTAGGGTTGCACTTATTATTATACCACCCAATTTCACATTTACACACACCACCAAGACGCACGCATTTTACACGAAAATCATGTGAGCAATATTAATTAAACACATGTGAAAGTCCTAAGCAGCGAGCATATCAACAACTCATTAATTAAATTAATGATGTTGATTCCTAGGGTAACAGGATACAGGATATATTCAAGTCAAGGCAGGCAATCAAATATTGCATAGGACCATTCTAGCATTTAAATTCATTTAAATACCATGCAATTTATTTGTAAACAGCTCTAATTAGGATATTTTGCAAACATAGGATCAACATGATCAAAGGGAGTTAGACTTGCCTTCAACAAAATCTTCTTCTTCTAAGTCCTCGTATTCCAGGTCCTCGGGTTCTTCAACGACTTGATTATCTAGCGATAGAAGAAATAAATCTACCGCTCAACAAACAATTAAACAAGCAATAAATAAAATAAAATCCAAATGAACTCCAAAATTATGGATCTGATATGATTGGATAGATGGTGATTTTAGATGAATTTGGGTGGAAGAATCGCTGAAATCGGAGTTTAAACGGAGGAATATGGATTAAATAAGTTTAAGAAAGGAAATTGATCAGGATTAAGCTAACTTAATTAAGTATAGCCATAATCCTAATTAATCTGGAGTGATCAAGGGTTGGAAAATGATTAGAAAGGAATATAGGATTTTTAGGAATTTTCTGAGATTTTTCTGATACTGGAAATTGCTCGGATATAAATGTGTGTACACTAGCCGGGTGTACATAGCATTTTCCTGAGAGAAAGATAGGCTGACAGATGGGTCCAGGGGATCTGAGGGCTTATTTGCAGGAATAGAAAGGTTCTGGGGACTTTTTGGTAAATACAGAAAGAAGTCGGGGACCTATCTGTAATTTTGGAAAAGTTTAGGGGCCTCGATGCAAAAGACAAGGGTCAAAGTGTAAACACAGAAAAGTATAGGGACTTTTCTGTAAAAAGATAGGACTAAGACAGAATTACTGGAAAAATCAGGGGTTTATCTGTAAAAATACAGGAGCCAAACATAATTACAGAAAAGCTCGAGGGCTTATCTGTAAAATGTACAGGTCCTGGAGATTTTCTGGATATTTCGGAATTATTTTTGAATTAGAAAAGATCATGGACCGTGTTCATCGTGCACCGGAGGAGCTGTGAGTCATTGGTTTACACGGACCGGGTGCACGGAGGAATAGACGAAAGGGGCTGCTGACTGGGCAGGGAGACCGGGTCGTGTGGGCCCGGTTGTCGACGTGGCGGCCACGTCAGGCGGCGACGGACGGGTCAAGGCGCGGCGGCGGGGTGCGCGCACGGCGGCGCGGTTGCCGGAGCTCTCGCCGGCGACGGCTGCGGTGGCCGGAGCGGAACGCGGGCGGCACCTACGGGCTCTACGCGCGACGGCGAAGGTGGCGGTGGTTGACGTCGACGACGGCAGTGAGCGGAGCGGCGGCGCGGGCTCGCCGGAGTTGGCGGCCGCGGCGGCGCACCACGGGAATAGGCCGAGGGAGCGGGTTTCGGCGAGTTCGCGTGCGCGGGGGATGGCGAGAGCGTGTGAGAAGTCTGGCGCGCGCGAGAAAGATGCGAGACGCGGCCGGAAAGGCTGCCGGCAGCGTGGTCAAGCGGCGGCGGACGGCGGCGCCACGTGGAGGGGTCGTGCGCGCGGGAAGAGGGGAAAAGGGAGTGCGCGCGAGAGAGATAAGGTCTCGGTGGAGCTCACCGTGGGCTCTTCAAGGTCGGGGAAGGAAGGGAGGCGGCCGACGCCAAAGGGGAAGGGCGGCCGGATCTCGAGCTCGGTGAGAGAGAGGAGGGAGAGGGAAAAAGGACGAGTGAGCTCGAGGAAGGGGTTCGGGGTCGCTTTAAAGGCGGCGAAGGCGGTGGAGTAAGGCGGCGGGGCTCGCTTGACGGGCGCGGCAAGAAATCGCGAAGGCGGTGGAGGAGACCGGGCGGCATGGGCGCGGCGCGGCGACGGGACGCGTCGGAGGAGGAAGACGTCACGGGCGGGGCCCGCTGGCAGCGAGACGGAGGGAGGAGGCGGGCTGGCAGGCTGGCGCGGGAGAAATGGGCCGAGAGAGGAAGAGCTGGGCCGAGGCGGCAGCAGCCTGGAAGAGAAAAAGAAAAGGGAGGAAGAGGAGTTGGGCCGGCTGAAAGGAAAGAGAAAAGGAAAGGCGGCCCGGAAAGAAGGAAAAGATTTGATCTTTTCCCAGAATTTGAATTTGGAAGATTTCGAATTCACACCAAAAGAGAAAAACAAACATTACTCAAAACAAATCCAATAAATCCTCAAAATGCATACGATGAGGTTTTTGTGCAAGCTTTCAAAATAAAAATTTTAAAATTGGGGTGGTTTGGCTAACTTAAAACACTCACTTGATTTTAATTTGTTCCAAATTCGAGAAATTTCAAATTTTTAGTGGATTTCAAATGGAGGCAAAAACACGGGACGTGACAGAGCTCTGGGAGGCAAGTTCCTCGGCTTCCTCTGCGTCCTCGGAGGGGAGCTTCGCGCGTCACATGAGGGACCTGGGCCTGCTCGATGTCAACGGCAAAGGCAAGGGTAAGGCCCTAGAGTTGCCGGAGGACGCCCTCTCACCCCGGCGCAGTCGCCGTCGCCCAACCGTACCCAGGCAGTGGCGGACCCACGAGGGTTGCCAAGTATGCCTCGGCATACCCTAAAATCCGGCGATTCAGCTCACTGGAGCACTGTTCATGACTGTTTTCGCTACTGTTTGGCACTGTTTTGCTACTGTGCATACCTTATCTCGCTGACCTGGGTCCGCTACTGTACCCAGGGATTCATGGCTGATGCCCGTCGTCCGGTCCGACGCAGGCCTTGGCGGGCGGAGGGAGAGCCAGTCATTGGACCACCGTCGGCCAGCCCACCGGTACCCACGACGAGGTTGGCAGCTCGTGAGTCGCAAGAAAGCGGCGAAGCGCAAGCTGCCTCCCCCCCCCCCCCTTCCCGCCCTCCCCGCCGCCGCGGCAGCGCCGGCCAGTCCATGCGGACCTGGTTGGCCGCTGCTTCAACTGCCTCTTTTTCGACCATGTCGCAGCAGCATGCCAGTCACCGGCCTGCTGCCTCAGGTGCGGGGAACCAGGCCACCAAGCTCGCGGCTGTAAGCGGCCCCGCTCTCCTCGTTCTGGCGAACGGCCTCGCGTCCAGGTCGCCAAGCCACGCGTCGAACGTTCACCTCAGCCACCAGCCGAACCGAGTGCTGGAGTGTCGCGCCCTGTGGTTGCCGGGCGTGGCGAGGCGCGTGCTGCCCCTGCTGGGCATGGCGAGAGGTTGCGGTCGCAGTCGCAGGTCGCCGGGTCTCGTGTCGAGCCGTCGCAGTCTCAGTCCAGGCAGGAGGCTTGGCCGCCGTTGGATGCGCGCATCATCCTGGCGCAGAGGCGCCGCCGGGAGCCGTCGCCACCAGTATCGCCACCGCGGGACGAGGGATCCGACGGGGCTTCATCCTCCCCCGCGTCCCACTCACCGTCTCCTCCGCCACCGCCTCCCCCAAGGTGCACGGTGCGACGTCAGGACGCGCGCCCCCAGCCCCCACCAGCCTCCCCAGCCACCCCATCGCTGCCGGTCGAGCTGGGTGCGGGCCGTTCGCGCTCGCCACCATGGCGTCCCCTCGCAAGGCGCATCAAGAAGGAGCTGTGCATCTTGCCTCGCACGCCGGAGGTCGATGCCAATGAGCTTGCACTGTCCTGGGCACTCCTCGCGGTGGTCGGAGGTTGCCGGGAGGACGTCTCCATCGAGCAGCTCAAGAACCATCTTTGGAGCTTCTTCCAAGTGCCGCCGGCTGCAGTCACGGTGCATGTTGCTGAGCCGGAGGACTTCCTCCTGATGTTCCAGGAGCCGGCGGACCTCCTCCGGGTTCTCCACACAACCTGTCCGCCGGTGGCAAGGTTTCACCTCTCAGTCAAGCGTTGGAGTCGGTTCGAGCGCGCGGAATCGCTCCAGCTGCGGTACAAGGTTCAGGTCACCATTTCCGGCATACCGGCGCACCTCTGGTTGCTTTCTACGGCGCAGCGCGTGCTCGGCTCCGCTTGTAACATCATCGCCTTGGCGTCGGAGACTGAAACCAAAGCCAACATTGCTGTATTCAAGGTTCTGGCTTCCTGTATGCACCCAGACCTGATTCCGATGGAGAAGTTGGTCTCGCTCCCGGAGCTTGGCGCGCCGCACCTCTCGCTGTTCTACACGGCCAAGGTCACGATTCTCGATGTGCAGATCCTGCCGCCTCCGGAGGGCGGCAACCCACCACCCCCACCACCGCCCCGGCTGGCGGCGGCCCGCCTGGTTCTTCTGGCGCAGGGGGTTCGCAACCTGTTCTCTTGCGATTCTCGAGCGAGCGAGCAGCAGCGAGAGAGGGAGGGAGGGAGAGGAAGGCAAGCTAGGTTGCGGCGCCGGCGGCCGGGGTCGGCGTGGCACTGCGGGATCTGCGGCAGCCGGGGTCGGCGACCCGCCGGCACTCATCCTGCTCCAGAGTCCAAATGCGGGAGGTGGAGCTCCGGGTGGCCGCCCCCGCCGCGTATGCCGAGGTCACCATGGGCGGATCCATGTTTTTTTTTTGAACCTCTCATTCTGAGTACAATTGCAGTATCTGTTCATGTGCGTACAAAACTCACTCCACTAACACACCAACAACACAAACATCCCTACAACTATACACACGATCTAAGACCGCATCCTTGGAGAGATCATCGAATCCACCGGATCCGATGTGCGACGAGGAGCGTCGCTTCCATTTGTGTCTTCACGCGTGAGAGGTACCTGAAGATTAACTAGAAAAAACACCGGCGAAGCAAACGGACACCAGCGCCGCTCGCCGCAGCGCACGCCAGATCCAACACTATCCATCATCCTCCTTCGCCGACGACTCCAAGCAGTCGGAAGAGCTGACGACCATCGGCAGCCATCACACAAAAGAAGGAAGAGGAAGAAACAGTCCACAGTCACCCCGCCGCCGTCGACGACAACGACCGGAACAAAAACAGACCAAGGCCAGCACTACATCGCCGGCCAAGGCCACTTTATTCTCCTCAGGCCACCACCGAAATGGAGATCAATGTCGAAGAAACTGCGTCGTCACATGGTGGAAGGGAACTCCACGAACCTGAAGCCACCACGGCGCGGTCAGAATCCAACGCCGTCCGCGCAGGGAATCCGCGCAGCAACAGTGCCCCGACGGCCCGCACCATTCAGCCGGGACTTCCCTCTCCGCCCGCACGACCGCCAGCTCCCCAAGCATCTCCATCTCCGCCATGAGCCTTGAGGAAGAAAACCTGACCCTAACTACTAGAGCTACTAGAAAGCTAGGCAGGAAACGAATCCATATTGTGGCCACTGGGTGCGGCCGCACCCAGGCCCAAACACAAATACCTTAGAGTACCCAGGTTTTTACCCTATCCGCTAGTGATGGCCAAACGGCCGGCCCGAAATTTAAACGGGCCGTGCCGTGCCAGCCCGCGGACTCCCCCCACGGCCCGCGGCACGGCACGTAATTGATTAAGCGTGCCGGGCCGGCCCGTTTAGCCCGGCAGCCCGCTTTAAATTTCAGCCCATTTAGCTATTTTTTGAAGAAATTTAGTGTTAAATGATGCAAAATAGGTGCTAGTAAGGAGAATTGAACTTGAGACCTCATACTTAAGAAGGAATTCACTTACCACTAGACTAAGACTACTAGTTGTACACATAAAAACTAAAAAATATATTTGATAAAACTTAATCGGGCCGTGCCGTGCCGCCCGCCGTGCCCGCCCCTCGGCCCAAGCACGGCCCGACCGTGCGTGCCGGCCCGGGCCCGAAATTCATCGGCCGTGCCGTGCTCGGGCCGGGCCAAAAATTGCATGCTTCGTGCCCGCCCGTTTGCCATCACTACTATCCGCACCCCCCCCCCCCCCCCCCCCCCCCCCCCCCCCCCCCCCCCCAAAAACCTGCACCTACAGCCCAGCTTGAGAAGCCCACACAACACACAGCAGCCCACAAGTCCACAACTCCGGCCAGGAAGATCATCAGGCACGCACGAAGCTGCTCGGAAGGATCGCAAGGTACGCATCGCACGTCGCTTCTCTCTCAGTTTCGCTTCTTCGTTTCGCCTTTTGATCGACGACGACGCTGCCGCAAATCAATCGAAGTCTCAAACTGATTCGAATCACTCCAGCGGACGGCCGAGCCGCTGCGGCACGCGGCAGGCGTCCTGCTGTGCTGCCGTGCTGGGCGCAGAACAAGCCCGTTTCCCTCCTATTCTCTGTAAGTCACTTCAAAGAATCTCCATTATTTTATTTCAATTTCCATCAATCGATCATCCCGTGACTTTAATTTCATGGTTCATGTTGCTGTGCTCACTGCTCTAGCCTCTTGCTATCTTGGTAAATTTTCCAGATTCTAGGGTTGTGCTTTTTTTTTTTTTTTTTCTATGTTTGATAATTGATATTTATGAAAGCATCTGAGTTACTAACTAAAAAAATTACTGTGAGTGCTAGGACTAATATGGAAAGGTATTACAAAAGAAAAGCAACAGATTGTGGCCGAGATGATATTAATTGGGAAGAGGAGATCAAATTTGACCCCGGCTTAAGAAAGGAAATTGAAATAAAATTCTTACCATCCTAATCATAGAGAGATGGTGAGAAGAAAATATTTGGAGAATGGGCCAAGCCAACCTCGCACATGCAATTTTCCCTCAACACAGATTGGGGAAAAAACTCCTAATCCAAGATGTTTTCAACCGGAATGGTTTGATGAGTTTGGAGGATGGCTTGAATATAGTGAAGCAAAAGACAGAGCTTATTGTTTCTATTGTTTCTTGTTTAGAGAAAAGAAGGATGCAGGATATAAAGCATTTGTTGTTGATGGTTGGAATGGTTTTCACAGGAAAGATCGGCTAAACACGCATGTCGGTGATGTTGGTGGATCACACTACAATGCTATGAAGAAGTGTGATGATCTGTTACAGCGAGATCAACACATAGATGTTTATATGGAAAAGAAAAATGGTGAATCTAAAAGGGCTTATTTTACTAGATTGAATGGATCGATTGATACTGCTAGGATACTATTGAAGCAAGGCTTGGCTTTTCGTGGCCACGATGAGTCAAAGACATCTTTGAACAAAGGAAACTTCAGAGAGGTTTTTGATTGCTTAGCAGAGCATGATTCAAATTTGGGGAAGGTAGTGGGTCTTGCAGGTAACAGTTGTATGTTGGCTCATGAAATCCAGACGGACATTGTTGAGTGTTTTGCAAAAGAAATTCTGCAGTCTATTCTTACGGAACTTGGGGATGATGTGTTTTGCTTGCTCGTTGATGAGTCGAGGGATGTTTCTTGTAAAGAACAGATGGCTGTGGTCCTGAGATATGTTGATAAATGTGGAATTGTGAAAGAGAGATTTGTTGGCCTTGTGCATGTGACTGAAACTTCTTCTTCTTGTCTCAAGGAATCTTTTGATTCCCTATTTGCAGAACTGAAGCTGAGCTTAAAACAAGTTAGAGGCCAAGGATATGATGGTGCTAGCAACATGCGAGGTGAGTTGAATGGGCTGCAATCACTGATTATGAGAGAAAGTCCATCAGCATATTATGTTCATTGTTTTGCTCATCAACTTCAGTTAGTCATTGTGGCTGTTGTGAGAAAGCATAAAGGTATTAGTGATTTCTTAACCAAGATTCATAGCTTATTAAATGTGGTGGGTGGATCAGCCAAGAGAAGGGACTGGAAAAATAGAGACCAAGCATCAAATCTTCTAGTCTACTTTCAGTCTTTTGACTTTGTATTTTACTTGCATCTCTTATTGACCACATTAACCATCACAAACACTTTGTCGTTAGCATTGCAACGCAAGAATCAAGACATAGTGAATGCTATGAAGTGTTTGACATCAACCAGAGCGCATTTGTGTGACCTTAGAAGAGATGGGTGGGCCAAATTATTAGATGAAGTGAATGAGTTTTGCTCAAGGAATGATATTGCAAGGTTGGAAATGGAAGATGCATATATTGATCCAAAAAAATCTAGGAAGACATCTGGAATTACAAACAAGCATCACTATGAAGTTGATTGTTTTAATGAGGTTATAGACTGGTTAGTTCAAGAGCTTGATAGCCGCTTTAATGAGACAAGCTCTCAATTGCTTATTTGTTCAGCCGCTTTCAACCCAAGAGATTCATTTCATGATTTTAATGTGGAGAGTTTGATAAACCTAGCAAAACTATATCCTGATGATTTCAGCTCTGGAGATTTGAGAGAGCTTAGCCACCACCTTTGCCTCTACATTGCTGATGTTAGAGAAGACAATCGGTTCTCCAACTTAAATTCTATTAGTGAGCTATCACAAAAAAAGGTGCAGACAAGGAAAGATCGCACTTATCCATTGGTTTATCGACTTTTGAAACGTGTGCTGGTATTGCCAATTGCTACGGCAACAGTGGAAAGAATATTTCAGCCATGAAAATTGTGAAACCATGGCTTTGTAACCGAATGGGTGATAAGCACTTGAGTCATAGACTTATTTGCTACGTGGAGAAAGAATTATTTAAGAAAGTTACCAATGATGCCGTGGTTCATCGCTTCATGAACATGGCAGGAAAAGGGCGTAGGTTTGATCTATAAGAGGTAATGCATCTATCTTCTGTTTTTCAATGATACATTATATAAATTATTTGCTTGAACTGAATTGTTTGTTCTTTTTTTTTAGGACAGTGAGGATCTTTTGGTTGGGGATTATATTTTGCCAATGTCCACAATATTTTGGTAAAGGATGATGTATTTTAATTATTATTTACATTTTTATTGCTGTGTAAGAAGTGATGATAAAATCTTGGTCGTATATAGCTATTAAGTCACATAATTGCTATGCTCTATCAGTCTAGCTAGGTGACCTTACTGCACGCCCGCACCCTCCTCAATATTTCTCTAGCTCCGCCACTGGAGGTCACCCTCCGCTTCCTCGGCCGCCATGTAGTCGCGAGGAGGCTGCTGGTCTTATCCGAGACAGGCAGGGAGGTGGCCGTGGCATTTTGCGGCTTGCGAGAGGCCGGAGCTCCCATGCTGCAGATGCTCGCCGTCGAGGACCACAATGGCATAGTCGGAGGTCACGAACCACACTTGGCGGAATGGCACCTCCACGCCTTAGGACTAGGTCCGTGGCCGCGTGTGCCGAATGTCCGGACCGGACAAGGAAGGGTCGCCATCCTCGACGGCCCTCCCTTCTCCCCGCGCACGAGGTGCCGAACGTCGCCACCCTCCTTCAATTCTGGATTCCCTGCTTGCGTTGACTAGAGCGCCGCGGAGGTCGATCCGCCAGGAATCAAATCGAGCTCCTCGTCGTTGCTGGTAAGTAACCCTAGCTCCCTTGCTTGGGCAGATTCCTTGTTCCAACATTCCGTTTTGTTTGTTCCCAAATGGAACCCGAGAATTTCACCTTTATCTCCCTCCATTTGGGGCCGTCTTCGTTTTCTGCGTAGCACCCATGTACTCTACTCTAATCAGTCCCCACGGTTACAAGGGAAGGCTCTTTGGGAAGGTTCACAACGGCAGGCGCAAGAACAGAGCACCCCATGATCTGAATCTAAATAGATTCCCTGCCATCCTGGTGATTAGATGAATTCATTTTTGTGCCGTGGTACTTAATTCAGCTTGCTTACTTCTATTTTTCATTTGATTCATACAGTTGCAATGAAGATTATTCTTAAGCATGGCAAAACTGACAAGGATATACACAACCTTGGCAGGAGATTGAGGTTAGGCGACTACTGCTATTTATTGTCTGTCTCTACATCAGATCGCTGCATGTACTGTGCTTGCAACTGTGGCATATATGAGTACTGTGTGTCACTATGGCATATATGAGTACTGTGGCATGTACTGTGCGGAATGGCCCTCGGCCTTCCACAATGTCGTCGCTATGCCTCAATTTTTTGGGCCCCACAGGAGTGAAAATGGAACCGGACCTTTGATGCACAACGTGGGCACCGAATCCTCTACCAAGCGTGGGGCCTACATGAAATATAATACTCTTCCTTTTCCTCAAACATGCCCGTCTCCAGAGTCCAGACGTGCACGGCGAGAAAAAATGTCGTTTTCTATTCATTGAGTACATCAACAATCGTTTTTTATTCAGTTGGAACTGGTGCTTCATCAAGCTCCGCTCCTCGTTTTTGGGCACCGGCTGGATTTGGGCATCGCCTTGCACAGCGTGGGGAGCGGCGCTCGGAATGGAAAAATGGATTTGAGGAACCGATTGAACAGTACACTGTGGAGGGCCTTACTTTTACACCACTTCCTCGCACAGTTGATTAGCTCATGATGGTGTTTCTTACCTCACGTGTGTCACTATGCCATCTTACTGTTTTGCTCTAATGTACAATTCTGTAGATTCTCAAGAAACTGAAACACTCGAAATGATCTATTCCTTTGAAACACCTCAGGAGTTCTGTGTTATCACAGAGTTTGCTCAGGTACACCAAAACATAAGTGAACTTTAGTAGATTGATTTCAGTGGATTTGGGCTGCCTAATCTTCCAATAAAAATGCTTGTCTCAGATAGAATTGTTTGAGGTGCTCAACTATGATAAATTCCAACAGTGCTTTTTACTGGACTGATATACGTGATGTGGAAAAGTGTGCTGAGTGCTTTCAAAATTGGAGATGGACTTGGGAAGGGAAGAGAAAGTGGCAAAGCTACAGTGATAAAGATGGTCAAAATTCTAAAAATAAGGTTATCTCCTCTTTCCTCATGCCTCACTCTTTTTACTGTTCTGCTTTGGTGCTATTGCAAAGGTGTGAATAAAGAGTTATAGCCCAGCTATTTTACATGCACATGAAAAATTTTGACTTTAATAACTATTTGCAGTAGCCTGTTTTTGCAGGCTCCATAATTTCCCCCCTATTTTTGACATGAAACTGGTCGCATGAAATTATTGTGGCCTTATGTGGTCTCTGCTGGCGAGATTGGGTGGCACTTGATCTATTTTGAAAAACGGTGTTGGCTGTTTTATACTTGATCTCGGAATGCACTTTCACTCTGGTACAACTACGGTGTGTCTGAGAGTGGTTACAATTTTTTGGGGGTCGAGAAGGATGACAGGGTTGATGTCTCCCATAGTTTTTTTTTTTCCCTGAAGAGAACTACAAAAACTCCTTTGGAGATTCCTGATCATGTACAAGGTATGAAAATGATTACATCCAACTGAAAGTTGGTGAGAAAGGGAACCTATTACAAGTTTTTTCTCTCATTTGACTTCAAGTATGATCTCTTTCGACAATACTGCTAATTTCGATAAGGGTAAACCTTTATGTTGGAGTTACTTTTCCACTTGAGTCAATGTGCCTTATTTTTGCGTATGTGAAACATATTCTAAGTAAATTAAGATAAATATATGGTGATTTTTTGAGTTGAGAAAAACTTGGAGAGTCGTCGGGCTGGCATAAGTTCAAGAACATTATGTATACTTTTGCAATCTGGTTATCCATAAAGAGTTTTTTTTCTCAAAAAATAAATTATGTTAAGCTCTCGGTTCCATGTGCTGAGAGGAACGGTAACACTTTGGTGAAGTTGTTGAAGGCTCATGGAACAGTTGTGTCGGCCACATGATAATGACGCCATGGGCAGGGCAACATGAAGTTGGCCGCGATGCTCTTGGTGTTGGTTGCATTCCGCTTAAGTGTATAGTTTTCTTTCTCAATTTATTTTGTTGTGCCTTTTCTTTTTCTCAGCACCACAATGCAATCTACAAAATGGAAATTGTATGTACTCTATTATTTTATTTCGTTTCATTGTTGTAACAATCAGACCTGCAGACAAGTGTTCTTTGACCTAGATGGTGCTGCTTTCCCTCTTTCTTTGATTTTTTTATCTTTAATTATGCCACATTTTTTTCAAACCTGGGATTGCTATATTGTTATTTTGCTATGTAGAGCTCCACGGTAATTTAAGCTCATTCTTTTTACTCTGTTCATTTACCTCAGAAAGTTGGTTTTTTTTTTAACTGGAAAGTGACTTTCATTACTCAGGTGCTGCAATATCATCGCCGGCAACCAAAACTCGAATACAGTGCGGAAGGACATCCACAATCGGATTGTCCTCCGTTGACGCGTATGAGCGACCTTGTTACAGTCTCTAGAAGCAAAACGAAAGTTGTTGCCAGCGAGAGGATAGCAAAAAGAACTTTTGTGTGAAAACTTTTGTAATGCTCATGGTCTTGCCAGCTGATGAATTGGAAGGTAATATAGCAGCATTGTGTTCTTTGCCCAATTCATTTTTGTAACAAGCAATTGTATTGGCGTTGAATTTTTTCTTCATGAAATTATAGGATTTCGCCAGTGTCTAATAAATGAGCCTCGTCAAGCCCGTCAGTTTGGCCTTGACCGCCTACGGGATATGAATGTGCTTTGAGGTTGCATTAAAAAGAACTCTCAATTATTTTTGGTCGCTATCGTTTCCATTGGTTGTGTCATGTCTTTTACGTCTCAAAGTCAATTAGCGTCCTTAATCACAACAATATCGTTATGTTATCAGAGTAACTTTATCGTGTTGATGTTATCAGATTCGCGAGCTTCTCGTGTTAATGCCGTTATGGTACTTAAATGCTATGATGTGTCAAAAGTGTGTTTTTTCATCATAAGTACACGGTGCATCATATTGTTTCTATTTTATGATAAAGTCCTGCCAAGTGATGTCATTTGGTCGGGCACGTGCGTGGCGCACGTGCATTTGTACTAGTTGTAAATAATCTTTTTGTTCTGACACAGGCATAAATGGCGTTTGTTCTTGGCTAATATGGGCGATGTCTGTAACGTGCAGGTCCAAACTTGAATGGTCTTTTCGGCAGGCATTCGGGTACCACTGTTGGCTACTCCTACTCTGCGGCAAACAAAAACATGGCTGTGATCTGGGAGGAGAACACTTTGTACGACTACCTGCTTAATCCTAAGAAGGTATTGCCAGTGCCAATTTAGTTACTTGAGATGCTAATTTAATGTCTTCCCAGTGTTTTTATTCTGCATCCACTGATAGGAAATAGCGCATTCTTCTATAGTTCATTTTGACATTTCCCTTTAGATGTCATAGGCTTGTTTCAACTGGAAACGTGAGGGTATAACATGCTTGCCACTCTTAAGGGCCTGTATTACTTTGAACAATAATCAAGAGTTTAGATTAAACTAATTAACTACCCTCCTAAAAAGGTTCATATGGACATGGGCGCCCCTTTCTAGAGCTGGCAAAGTAAAACTGGCTACTCCCAGGATCAATATTCAAATTTGAACAGAGGCCATGATCTCATGATAGTTTATTTCAGCTGCTTAACTTGTTGATAGTTCACTATTATCTTGTTGTGAACCGTGAGTTTTGTTGCATACTTTTGATAAAACCTGGTATTAGCTGATATCTGTTCAGAAATAACTGGAGGCTTGGGAGTTGATTGGCGCTCTTATTCTTGCTACTAGCAATTCTGTTAGATAATATGGTCTTTCTAAGCTTCCACAACTTCCAGATAGCTGCATCATCATCTGGATTCCTGTTACTTGGATTGTAGGTCACTCTTATGCTTAACTTTTGATTACGTTCCAGCATGCAGTTGCTTTAAGTTACAACTGAAGGAATTCCATTGTCCTGTTTTATTGGTCTTTCATATCATGGTAGCGTTCTGATCATATACGACAGGTCGTTCACTGTTTGGATTTTGTGGTACCTCCATATTCAGGGGTCTTTACCTGAATGAGTTCTGAGCATTATAGAGTGCAAAGAGGCTAGGGAAGTTGCAGAGATGGTTGGGTTATATTTGTCCTAGTTTCCTAACATTATGCCTGTTGTCTAGTAGCAATATTTGGCACACTTTGTTTAGCATAACCGCAGTTTGTAATATCCCGCCACCTATTATTGTTCATAATCTGATGTGTTTTGTTTTCTGTATGCAGTACGTTCCTCGCGCAGCCGGCGCCGCTTCGGACTTGCCCCAGGGAGGGCGTGTGGTGGCCGACCCATGAGCAGCAACACCATTCTTTTGTGCCACCGTGATTGCATATTTCTGTTTCCCTTTGTGTGTTCTGTACAGAGCGTAAGGTGTAAAATGCAGGGGATTTAGTGATTCGTATGTTGTGCTGGATCGACGAGGTTGGCTGCTTCTTGTTCACTTCAAATTGCCAATGCTTTCCGTGTCTGTGCATGATCGATATAAAACCTTCCACCAGGAGTTCCGCTGAAGCATGATAAAGGATTTGGTTTGTCAGAATCTTAAGAGCTTCGGTATTGGGCCACAGAATGCCATCACTGGCCGGCCTATGAACACGGCCTCAGCTTTTGGGCCGTATGAACTTTGCGGTTCATCACTGCAGAAAGAAACAGTCTCATCATCTGCATGACGCAGCACAACAGCAACAAAATTGCTGCTTCTCATGTTCTCTGTACAAAAATGGAAAAAGTAAAACGAAAAAAAAAAGAGTTACTGACTTGTCTATGCGAAAAAAAAAGAAAAAAATTACTCACTTGTCAACCTCTAGCACCTGACCCAGCCATTGGATGATCGTCTGTTTCGTCGCATGCTACAAGGCCACAATAGTAGAAGGGGATCCTCCAAAGGTCTACCACAAGTGAGGGACCTCTGGGAAGGACTAGGATGGGATCGTACATAAGCATAATGAGAGAGAGTGAGAGTGAGTCTGAATGAGGCAAGCTGTCTTGGGACCTCTTGGGGCCTTATATTTATAGGGAGGGGAGAAGAGGGGGATCCCTCTTCTACCCTTGGTGGGATACAAATATTACATGATTGCCCTTGGGCTTACAATTGGGCCTAAAGTATACATAGGCTGAATCTAAGGTTGTTGAGCCCATGAGGAGGAGGGGTGCACACACTATGCCTCCCCCAACAGCTCCTCCCTCATTTGTAGGCTCGGAAGGCACGAGGGGCCTGCAGATGACAAGTGCTGCCCCGGTCCCTCATGGCTCGGAGCGCTTAAACTGGAGACTTGTGGAGGTGATGCGCCTCATTAAAAACTCCGTCCCCAAAAACCCAGTGGGAAAAAAGGCGGATCGGAGAAAAGAGTGCGCGTCCACAACAGCTTTTAGCTCCATCTTCTTCCTCCTCCGGGAGAATCTTTCGGAAATTTCTTTATCTTGACTTCCTCTTCCGGGAGAACGTTTCGGAATATTCTTCTTCTCTTCATCTTCCGAAAGAGAGTTTCGGAAGGTTCTTCATCTTCGGTTCCTCCTCCGGTAGAATCTTTCGGAAGTTTATTTTTCTTCGCTTCCCCCTCCGAAAGAAACTTTCGGAAGGTTCTTCATATTTTCCTTCCTCCTCCGGGAGAATCTTTCGGAAGTTTCTTCAACTTCGCTTCCTCTTCCAAGAAAGGATTTCGGGAAGGGTCGTCTTGTCTTCCTCTTCCGGAAGAATGTTCCGGAAGTTTCTTTTTCTTCACTTCCCCCTCCGAAAGAAACTTTCGGAAGGTTCTTCATATTTTTCTTCCTCCTCCGGGAGAATCTTTCGGAAGTTTCTTCAACTTCGCTTCCTCTTCCAAGAAAGGATTTCGGGAAGGTACGTCGTCTTGTCTTCCTCTTCCGGAAGAATGTTCCGGAAGTTTCTTTTTCTTCACTTCCCCCTCCGAAAGAAAGTTTCGGAAGGTTCTTCATGTTTTTCTTCCTCCTCCGGGAGAATCTTTCGGAAGTTTCTTCAACTTCGCTTCCTCTTCCACGAAAGGATTTCGGGAAGGTACGCCGTCTTGTCCTCCTCTTCCGGAAGAACGTTTCGGAAGTTTCTTTTTCTTCACTTCCCCCTCCGAAAGAAAGTTTCGGAAGGTTCTTCATGTTTTTCTTCCTCCTCCGGGAGAATCTTTCGGAAGTTTCTTCAACTTCGCTTCCTCTTCCAAGAAAGGATTTCGGGAAGGTACGCCGTCTTGTCTTCCTCTTCCGGAAGAACGTTTCGGAAGTTTCTTTTTCTTCACTTCCCCCTCCGAAAGAAAGTTTCGGAAGGTTCTTCATGTTTTACTTCCTCCTCCGGGAGAATCTTTCGGAAGTTTCTTCAACTTCGCTTCCTCTTCCAAGAAAGGATTTCGGGAAGGTACGCCGTCTTGTCTTCCTCTTCCGGAAGAACGTTTCGGAGGTTTCTTTTTCTTCACTTCCCCCACTGAAAGAAACTTTCGAAAGGTTCTTCATATTTTCCTTCCTCCTCCGGGAGAATCTTTCGGAAGTTTCTTCAACTTCGCCGTCTTGTCTTCCTCTTCCGGAAGAACGTTTCGGAGGTTTCTTTTCCTTCACTTCCCCTTCCGAAAGAAAGTTTCGGAAGGTTCTTCATGTTTTACTTCCTCCTCCGGGAGAATCTTTCGGAAGTTTCTTCAACTTCGCTTCCTCTTCCAAGAAAGGATTTCGGGAAGGTACGCCGTCTTGTCTTCCTCTTCCGGAAGAACGTTCCGGAAGTTTCTTTTCTTCACTTCCCCCTCCGAAAGAAAGTTTCGGAAGGTTCTTCATATTTTTCTTCCTCCTCCGGGAGAATCTTTCGGGGACCTTCGTTCCAACGACGACACTTCCACTTCCGGGAAGGCTTCGACCATCCGAAGGGCTTCTCCCTCCGAGACTTTCGTTTCTTCCGGAGTTGTTCCTCCGGGACTTAATTTCTTCCGGAGTTGTTCCTCCGGGAGTTTTCTTCTTCCGGAGGAGCTTTCCCTCCGGTAGATGTCTGAGAGACATCGGGTTTGCCACCGAAGATGGAGGGCGATTGTTCGGATGACATCTTCCTTGTGAGTGGCATGCCCTCGTTATGAAGAGCGACACTTCCTATGCCATCATACCAATGTGGTCGGGCCTCGCCACAGTGGTTTGGCATTTTATCTTGGAGGAGTTATGTTCCTCCCTTGTGTAGAGATAAGTCTCTAGGTAGTCGATGTTCTCTTCCTCGATGATTTCTCTCTTCCGGAGGAGCTCTTCCTCCGGGCCTTAGCTTTGTCGTTTAGGGAACTATGTTCCACCCAAGGCGTCTTCCACTTTCGGGAAGGAATCTTGTGGAGGAACTCTTCCTCGGTGATTTTTCCTTCCGGAAGGGCTCTTCCTCCGGGCCTTGGCTTCGTCATTTGGGGAACTATGTTCCACCAAAGCATCTTCCACTTCCGGGAAGGGATCTTGTGGGGGAACTCTTCCTTGGTGAGTTTTCCTTCCGGAGGAGCTTTTCCTCCGGGCTTCTTTCTTTCTTCCGAAGGACCACTTCCTGCGGGGGATGTCTTTCGAGACAACGGGTTTGCCGCCGAAGATGGAGGATGATTGCTCAGATGACATTTTCCTAGTGAGTGGCACACCCTCTTGTAGCGTGCGAAACTTCATATGCCATGCTTCCAATGTGGCCGTCCTGGCCGCAGTGGATTGGCATTTTATCTTTGGAGGAATTATGTTCCTCCCTTGTATAGAGATGTGTCTCTAAGTAGTCGATGCTTCGGAGGAGTATGCTCCTCCCATGTGTTGAGGCGAGTCCTTAGACTGCATGATCCTCCTCCCTTGTGTGGAGGTAGGATTTAATGGAGGCGTCCCTCCCTTGTTAATTTGTTTCCGGCGCGCATATGTTGGGCCGTCCGAAGGTATTGTTTCGGACTGTGGGCCACTTTCCCGGGATTTGCGAGGACTTATGAGCGCCTGCGCCTTCGACCGATCCGTCGGCATCCCGGAAGCCCTTAGGCTCGGGGAACTAGGACTTATGTGTGCCTACTTCGACCTTCCACAGTGTTCTTGTGGTTCATTGGTCGGCATCCCGGGACCCTTAGGTGCCGGGGCTTGTGCAAGACGAGGCAGCGTCGCACGGGGGGTCCTTTCGGACGTCTTGCGGGGAGTGGAGTGTCTCAACCACCCGACTTTGGAGGCTTGGCCTCCGTAGCTCTTCTTGTTGGGGGACGCATATTGTGGATCCCGAAGGTTGGCACGTTTGGCCATTGTCATGCAGTTGAGAGATGCATGATGTGTCGCATAATGCCACGTATGTATGCGCGACATGAGTGTGCATGTTTATGATGCACATGTATGGCATGCAATGCAAGTGCTTTGAAACTTAGACGCACACGCTCAGGCAGCGTTTCGGCGTAATTCTTGGTTTCGTGCTCCTGCAAAGCTGACGTTCTCAAGTGTATAGAATAGTTATACATATGAGATAAGATAATAAGAAACAGTATCTCCATGTGCTCCTCGGAAAATACTCAGCATAGATATTGAATCAGTGTAGAAAAGGATTAGGTGCAGCCTCCGGAGAAAAGATGCTCCGTGGTGCTAAACTCGAAGCTATGCAAGTTGGTAACCTGAGTTCCGGCTCCTGTCCTTTGAGGCTGCTTCGGGAAAGGAGTTGCAGCTTCGGTTTGTCGGGGTCATCGCTCCTGATCGACGTCGGCAGGCATCGATGTCGGGCGTCGTCTTCCTCCCGAGCGTGTGAGAACTTCCTTCGCGCGTAGCCGCTGCCGCGCGAGAACTCATATCCCTTAAGC
>JAAXCT010002308.1:0-82041 GCA_012490785.1 Eragrostis nindensis
CATGCCTGCACCGATATATACAGTGGTCATCACGTTTGGTCTACGTCTTTCTTTACACAGAACTGATTTTGCAAAAATACTTTGATGCACCAAAAACATGTGTTTATCTAGCTAATTGGGTGTTTAATTCTTTTGGCATCTATTGGGTACTGGAGTACGTCACACGTGAACAAATTAAGAGGGACAGATCGTCAAGCACAGGGGCAGATCAAGGCAGTGCTTTGATATCTTGGTTATATTAACGGATTAATTATGAACTATGCTGCACTATGCATCGGATGCACCTGCGTTGGGTCCTTGAAATTTCCTTTGGAGTACCATCGCATCTGCGGAACAATAACTGCAGCCTCGTAATACACCATCGATCTCAAATAAGTACTCCTACTCAACTGGAGATAACATATGACTAGCTACGGGATTCCTTCGCATCTGCTCGTTTCATGGATAACTGTGCTTCTGAAGATAACAAAATTGTTAATTCGTACGGCCATCTCACGGGTTATCGTCGTGCTCATCCAAACCAATGCTGCCGACGCCTCCTTGCATTTGTAACTGTTCAGGCGCGCCCTTCAACTGAGTAGTTGTATACAGGAGGTGTGTAACCATCCATGGTCTGTGGGCACTCGGCAGGAGCTTGCGTTTTAGGTTTTACAGATGTGACGTCGTATGTGACAACAAGATGATGACCTATCCACATTTGGACCCCGATCGTTGGCTCTCCTCCACCCAGCCCATCGTGAGAGCTGACGACGCCGAGGAGGCGCGATCGATAGCAAGTGCCTACGCATCATCAGTCAAACTGTGCATGGCTCTAAACAAAAGGCTCGACCTAGCCACTCCCTCTACAGTTAAATTGTGCAGTTCACCTTAAATGATCATGCAACTCACCTGCTACTAAAAATTTCCTTTTGGTTATCAATGTACTCCTGTTTCAAAATACATGCTATGAATCTGGCTTTGTACCAAGTTGATAGAAGATGCTATGAATATGTGAACAAGTACTATATGTCTAGATTCATAAAAGATGCTTGAATCTGGACACACAGGAACATAGCCAGAACTGCATATATTTTAAAATGGAGAGAGTAAAAGTTAAGTTTTAATTTCAAAATTTGCAAAATGATGGATTAATTACACTATTCCCTTTGAAAAAACAATTGAGAACTTTCCATGAAAATGTTTCATGCATTATAAACTACTATTGGATGCTAAACCATTAAGGTAATCGTGAAATACATTAATACTCGTTTAACATAGGGTACCATTTCTTCTATCATCACACAAATTTTTGATTTGAACTCAAATTGTACATGGAAGAATAAATAATACTATTTGCACGAGGTCGTAGATCACACCAACTTGAATAGTTTGAGAGGGTAAATCGAGATAACATTTGGTCTATGAGGTAAATGGACCACCCACCCCCCCCCCCCCCACCCCCCCCCCCCCCCTTTCTTTTTTGCTTCTCGAGATCAACTAGAAAAACAATAGTATGAGGAAGTAGAATGGATTTTTCCCCTTTTTCTTGCCTCTTGAGGTTGGTATGACCAAAATTGGCACAATCATGTTGCTCATGGACAGATTAAGGCTGTGCTTTGATATATTGATTATATAACAATTCTAGTTAATTCGGCCCTGAATTTTTTTTTCCTCCGCGTAAACATATTTCACTGTTATGAACATTCATCATTAGAGGCTAGACAGGCTGCTAAAGTAATCAAGTGACAATTTGTTGTCGATTCCTTTACTAGTAATTGTTTTCCTCTGTTCCGCAAAAAAGGAATAATTGTTTCCTCTGAACACAATTTCTACCAAATTCGTGAATCTAAATATGAGATGGCTGCGCTGGTGCTGGGGTTACGACTTACGACTAAACACGGCTCCCAAACTAATTGGCTGAATAAGCGTTAAGCTAGGATAGTACGATTAGTGACAGGCTTAGTTTAAGCAGCAAGCGTCGTCATGCACACGAGTCACCAGGGCTTCATTTCGTGTTTGGTCTCCATGGTTTGACCAGAAAACGGCAGGTAAGACGTCGTTAAACCGCCGGGTGGCTGTGTTTGTACGTGGCGGCTGAAGTCTGCATGCATGCATATGTATGTGATGACCACGGCTGCGCCGCCGCGGCGGCGAGCACCGCCCTCTCGCGACGAGGAGTCACCCAAAGACGAGTGTTGTTAATGTGGTCGATCCTGAACCATCACCAAACGAAATCTGACCCAAACGTCTTGTTTGATTTCCCCGTAGCACTTTCCTTTTTATTTTGCAACACATAATTCGAATTGTCCATGCCAAGACAGTTCAGATTCCAAACAAATTATGGATACTATACCACGACGTACGGGGTTAGGCAAAACAGAGACATTGGGCTGTTCGATGGGGGTTTTATGCTGTGGTCGTCACTCAAATTTTGGCAGTTCGAATCTCGATCGCACACTCGAATAACTAGTCGTCGGGCCGTAGGCCCGTAGCCAGGTCAATTGCGTACCTGAACTTGCGCTCCGCTCAAGCAGCCACTTTGAGCCTGACGCGGTGACGCCACCAGTGATGGGGCCTGACGCCACCCGACCTGACCAGGACACGGCACACCGGCACGGTGCGACGGCCACACGACTCTCAGGACATGGGAAGGTGAACATGACGACGGCGTTACGTAGGTATAGAGTCGCGTCGTCACGTGCGCATGTGTGTACATGTGGGCAGGCGTTTCGTGTCTGCGTTTGGACTCTGCAGCAGGCCGGACACGAGAAATCGCTCAAGGTAAGTCGTTGCCCTCTCTAAAAAAGAAGGAGAAAAAAAAAGAAAGAATCACTCAAGGTACGTCGTTGGGCCTCTGTTCGGCCTAAAGTCATTCATTTTTGTTAGACTCCAAGTTGTGGGCTGCTCCTCCTGGCAGCCCACCAACAGAATCGGTGGTGACAAAAAAGCAGAATGCTTTGGAGAATGCGGGAACTCAGCCACAGTTGGAACTTGGAAATATATCTGGGGAACCTCCTCCACCTGTTCTATTTCAAGGTATATATGCAGATTCCAGATAAGAAAATAACATAGAGTGGTATCATAGTGCAAATGAAACGTTGCAAAATTATAATAAACTGAACTTAAGGGAACCGCTTAGCTGGTGTTTATGTAACATAGAGTGGTATTTTTTTGCAGTTACCCTGGTACATTGGCACCAAGGTCAATCGAAATTTTAGTCCTGATCTTTGTACTTCAACCACTTGTGCACCATCTTTAGCCTCTAGTTATTATCCAGTATATATAAATCACAAAGTTTGTATATTTGACACTAACATTGTTTAACTCTAGTTTCTCCAGTGTTTATATATGTTAGAAGTTTCTTAGATTATACTATACAAAATTCCTCTTTTACTGAATGTCCTAGTGTTTATCACCCGGTGACCTTACAAGTTTTATTTATCGTTGCAGTGAGGTTCATGCTACTGATGAGAGTTCATCCCATTAGCTAAAAAAGGTAGTATGCCACCTTCAGCATTCAACAAGTTTCAGAAAACATTCGAGTGGCGAAAGGGCTTGTAGCCTAATGGTTACAAGAGCCTTAGTAGCACCTCAGGTCCTGGGTTTGACTCCTCGTGGGAGCGAATTTGCCAGGATTTATCGGCATTGTGCTTTCAGTGGTACGCGACGTGGCCGTCGACAACAAGACGCCAGTGGTGACTTCGTCAATTTCAAGGATTTGCCGGCTTAGTTTTCGAAGATGCTCATAAGGGTAGATTTTGCGTATGTGCGTGCGTTGTGAGTGTCTGAGTTATACTGTGTAATCGCAAAAAAAAAAAAAAAACAAACATTCGAGTGAAGTTGGCCAGATTTACCATTGGAATCATATCAATTGTCACCATAACAACCATAACAACACTGAGCAAAGTGTAAAGCATGGCGCGGAAAATAAAAAAACGCTCTGGATTTGTTTGACCACAAAACGGCAGGCAAAGACGTCGTTAAACGGCCGGGTGTCTGTGTTTGTGGCGGCTGAAGTCTGCATGCATGCATGATGACCACGGCGAGCTCTGCCCCTCCCGACGACGAGTCACCCAAAGACGAGTGTTGTTAATCTGGTCCTGAACCACCACCTTACCAAAGCCTGACCCAAACGTCTGGTTTGATTTCCCCGTAGCACTTTCCGTTTTATTTTGCAAACACGTTATTTGAATTGTTCATGTCAAGACTGTTCAAATTTCCAAACAATAGTACTACGACGGGGTTGCGCAAAACAGAGACATTTGGGCTGTTCCGCTGTTCGATGGGAGTTTGGTATGTATTGCGATCGTCACTCAATTTTGGCAGGTCGAATCTAACACATCATCACCGAACAAGTTGAGCATGCAAAGCGATCGTCGGGCTGTCCTCCCGGTACGGTGCGACGTCCATTATTCTCCGGAAATGGAAAGCCTCACACGAATCGAGCGATCGAGGAGATGGCCGCCGGCCTCTGACAATGGCTGCGCTTGTGTGCATGGACGGCTAATCGTTAGGCAGGAAAGGAGAAAAAAAACGTGCATGCCATTTGGTGGACTTCTGAAATCACTCACCGTTAGATGGGCTTCTGTTGGGCCTGAAGTCATTCCTCTTAGATTCCAAGTCGTGGGCCACTCGTCTTGGCAGGCCATCAACAGAATCGGTCGTGACCAACCAGAATTTGCTTCTCAATTCCCATGGATAGGAGGAGCAGGCAACACAACACGACATGAGAAGAATTTCTCAAAAAAAAAAAAAAAAAAACACGACATGAGAAGGCGAAAACTACAGAAATGGAGAAGGCGAGAATGGCAGTGGCCTTTTGCAACAAGTGGAGAATGCGGGAACGCAACTGTTGTATATTTCCAAAGTGTATGCAGATTCCAGACAAGAAAATAACATATAATGATATCATATCGCAAATGAACTTTGTAGATTTGGGAGGCAAAAATCCCAAAATGAGTAGAGTAGTTGTTGGTATAGCAAAATGATGGAGAAACAAGAAGTGGTTGATGAATGCTATCAGCTAAACAACAAAGTAGAAATTGTAGTGAATTGAACTTGGGACGTGTTGCTTGCTTATTAGCAGGTAGTAGCCTTATGTTTTATAAGTTTCCTGTATTATGTACAAAATTCCTCTTTCACTGAATGTCCATGTGTTTATCGATCGCCTGGCGAGCATACAAGTTTTATTTATCGTCTGCTGATGGTGAATGACATAGAATAGAATTGTCAAATCCGCCAATCAGGGCGAAGAACTTGCAGGTTGATCTAGGCTCTGGCATTTGCTCTAAAAAAATCTAGACTCTGGCGGCTTGTGAGGCCAGCTAAGTGACCGAAACGGCCAAGATGTCTGAAATACCTGGCGAGGATGGCAAAGATTGATCCAGACTGATTCTTACCTTTTAGGTACTGTACGTCCTGGAGGTTGTAGTTCATATAGCAAAACGATATGTGGAGCATCCTGGTCAGAGTACGTGTGCAGGGACGTTGCACTGTCAGTGACGCCTTTCATATGAAGGTTCGGATTTGCAGTGTATCCTTAATTTCCTGCGCCAACAGCCACATATTATAAAGAAGAACCGAGCTTTGGGAGGAGACATGTTGTTCCAAACGTACTTGACAAAGTCGATCGGGCTGTTCTCCTGCACCGGCGCCTCGGCAATTTTGTTCAGAGGTTCTGTTCTGAATTTGGAGCCTTCCGGAGCAAAGGTAAGGTGCAGGCAGAGTCGCGAAGGAGCCGCCGCCTCACCGCAGCTCGCCTCTTCGATCGCTAGTGCCGCGTCCAAACCATGCCGGCTGCTGTGCCGCTCTCGTCCAGCCACCGTGCGGCGGGTAGCGCCGCAGCCGCGCTAGCCGTCCGTGATCGAGCTTGGCCGTCCCTGGCGCCGTGGTGGCCGGGGGCGAGGTTTTCACCGTTTCATCACGAGCCGCTGTCACACGCGCGAATGCGCGATGCCGGCGCCCCACCCACCGGGTATAGGCGCGGCGGCGCTGCATGCGTCTTTATTCATGTCTTCGCCGTCGTGCATGGCAGGCCGGGTAGCGCCATGCGGGAGCCGTTGCCCGGAGCCGCGCCGTGAAGGCGCTGCGTGCGTCGATGCACTACTCAGTGCAACCACGTACGTGATCGAGTCGACGCCACGCGCGATGGCCTGCCTGTTAGGAATAAACCACGCCGAGTGCTGGTCACATGGCGTGCTCACCTTGGGTGGGGCGCCTCGTGCAGGGTCCTTGTGTCGAGTTGGATGGCGATGGCGCGTGTGTGCTCGCGACGGCGTCCGTTGTTCAGGTCAAGTCCAGCACATCGTGCAGGTTCGTTAGGATCGATCGATATGGCAGGGATGGCCGAGTCGTCGGACATTGGAGTCCGCAGCGCAGCGGATATAAAGGAACGCGACACCCGGCTCGCGATCAAGGATGGAGACCGGCTTACACGGAGAGTTTGTGGCTCACGAGCGCGACACGGCCGAGTCGCCACGTACGCCAGGAGGAGGGATCGCTGGCCGATCGAGTGGTTGCATTGCGTGGGCGATGCGTCGACGCCGGATTGGTCGTCCTTAGCTTAAAAGGCCATGCGATATCTGTGTTTAATTATGTGAGTCGAGTGAACCAGTAAGACACAGGCCGTTTGGCGGCCACGGAGTTCGGTGCCGGAAACTCTCTGTCTCTTGACCGGCGTGTGTGCGCCATTGCTGTGTGCTCGAGCTCCAATTCTCTCCACATGGGGACGTCGACGGATGGGGAGAAGACCACAGTGACGACGTTCCTAGGCGCTGCGACTAGAATTCCAGTGCGAACGGCAACGCCATGCATCCACGGCGAAGAACATGAAGAAATTCAAGCCTAATGCATGATGCCATCGGCAGAGTACGTAGCTAGGTAAGATGAACCAGGCCTGCTTGCTTGATTCTTCTTTCGATTTCGGGGCCCTGCGGCCTTAAATCTCTCTTCTCTTCATCGTATACGTCCCTCAATTAGGAAATCGTCCTTCGTTGAAGAAGATACAGCAGATGTGTGGGGATACCGCAACAGTACTCATCCTATTACAGACAACAGGACGCTATCCATGATGGTCTTAACTGGCAGATCACTATATCACTGTATCCAAGATACTGTTTAGGAAATGCAGTAGAAAATAGTCAATCTTAGAGGAAATTTTTATAGATTACCAGCAGGGGTACGAAAGAGGATGGACTTTTACATGGCTAGACTACTATGGCAATCTGACCAAGGGATAAAAAAAAAATATCACCTAGTCAGCTCGCCAGAAGTTTGCCAACCTATGGACCAGGGAGGCCTGGGGGTAGTGGATCTAGATTGCATGAATATTAGTTTGCTAGGTAAATGGTTATGTAAATTGGATAATCAAGATGGTATTTGGCAATAGTTAATAAGGAAGAAATATCTTAGCAAAAATACACTCTTACCGGGATTCCCATTTTTGGCAATGCTTGATGGAGGTGAAAAATAGTTTTCTGCCCTTTTGTAAAAAGGATAGTAAATAATGGGGAGAACACAAGCTTTTCGAAAGATCACTGGACAGGGGATGGGCCTTTGTCAGAAACTTATCCAAGACTGTTTAACCTCACATTTCAGAAGAACATTAGTGTGGCAGAAGTGCTTAATGATGGATGAGGGAAACTAAGTTTCAGAAGAACTTTATGGGGAGAGACCATGGTACAATGGGAGTTAATGGAAAATAGCTGCTGTGAAACATTCGTTAAATGAGAATATAGATAGAAGCATATGGAAACTAAACACTAGTGGTACATTTACTGTGAGATATTTTTATCTAGCACAGAAAACACGAAAGCTGCAATTCCCACAGAAATTCATATGAAAGGTGAAACTTCTTCTGAAAATAAAAATACATCTGTGGCTCATGGTCAAAAACGGAATTCTGACTAAAGAAAATTTAGACAAGAGAGGCTGGAGTGTGTTCTGTGGTGTGAAAGAAACACTAGACCATCTTATGTTTACATGTCCTTTAGCAAAATATGTCCGGGGGGTTCTTCTCTGGACTTTTGATATGAAAAAATCACCCAATAACAGTCATGATTTGCTAGATGGATGGTTGAACAGTGCGAAGAGACAAAACAGAAATATGATAGTAGTTGGTATTGCGGCTGTGTGCTGGTCTATATGGAAAACCAGGAATGCTGCAGTGTTTCAGAACAAATCGATTACAGACCCTAATGCAGTAATATTCATGATATGTTCGTTTCTTGATTATTGGTCGCTTTTGCAGGGAGAGGAAGAAGCAAATAAGCTGAAAGAAGGCGTGACGAGATTGCGGAGGTGGCAATGGACTTCAACAAGATGGCGAAAAGCTGGGTGCCTTTGAGGAGATGAATTGATAGCTGACTGTTTGATGTTATGAGCAACCAGACGAAAGCCTGTGCCATTGCTGCAAGAAGTAAACTTAGTAATAATGGAAGTCTTTTTTTGATGTGCGCTGGAAGAACTTTGGACGACAGTAGTTGTCTGTAGCTATACTAGTTGGTTTCTTTCTTAGTTCTGTAGTGCTGTGGGCGGCTGATAGCAGTTCGACTCGTTGGTCCTGTTGTTGTGAGCCGAGGTAGGGTGGGAGGGGCTCATACCTCTGACTCCCTTTCGTTGTTTCCTTTCATGCATACATGTCAGTTTAAAGCAGTATTGGTTTAAAGTAATGCCATGGGCATTATGCAGATAATGAAAAAGGGCAAAGGGAAGGACCTTTAATGTTCGTGTCAAAGATGGCGGGGAATTTTAACGGCCTCAGGTTCCTAGCCTTCAAACCCTCATACACAGCCTTGGCTTTGATATAGTTGCATCTTTTATTAGCTTCTTTGTCTCCTTGGAGATCTTGGTTGGCCTTCTTGTGCTCCTAGCGCACCATCCTTCGGATTACAGACCTCCTCAGCTGTTGGCTATGATGTTGAAGGACTTCACATTCTCTTTGAGCTCATCATCTAGCTCTTTGTTTCCACTGAAGGTTTAACCTCATAGGTATGAGCCTCCTGCAAAAGGAGAGGCAACACGAATAAGAATAGATAGCACAACTAAATCGATTAGTATGCAACAACGAGTTTACAGTCATTATATTACAAACTGCCAGTTTTTGCTGTAGTAAAATATTATGAAGTATGTGATTGAAACGAACCACATAACAAAAAGTTGGATAACTATCAAGCCTTGTTAAATATCACTTCAAACGTGAGCAGACTCAAAACAAGCATGAGAAATCATGCAGGGCTACTGTTAGGAAGATTGGCAGGTCAGACAGAGTTTTTGCATCAAAAGTTAATTAAGGTTATAAGATAGCTTTGCACATCTAGTTGATTCATTACTCCTGCCAATTAACCATGCTGCCAAAGCACGAAACTAACTACATAGCTACAGAAAAAAAGTAGGAAAAACAAACTGGCACCATTGAGGCATTTCATTTCAAAAGCACAACAGCTGGGCATAAACAATGTTCATGTAATTATGTTACTTCACATGCTAACTTTTCAACTAGTCATGGACAATATCAACTCCAAAAGGTTCATAAATAAATAACTGAATGGATTATAGGCCAGTCTTAATGGAGATTTCATCAACATTAAATGAGGCAACACGTCAGCAAAAAGATGACATGGCAAAGCAATTAAGATGAAATAGTACAAATAGATATTTCATGGGATGAACCCATTTGGCACTGTTTCACATGCATGAAACTTTATTGAAACCTCCATCGAGAGTTCGGATGTTTCATCCCAATATGTTTTGACCAATCTTAACACAATAATTTAATGTGATTGCTTGTCTATGAAACCATAAGATAATACTATGCATTGAGAGGGGTGATTTCATCCATCAAACCAAACCTTTAGAGTTGATGTGTCACTCTTGGAAATGTGGGACGAAACTATGCACCGAGATTGGCCTAAGATCAGGGAAAATGTATGCCTCAATGGAACATGTTCATAAGTTTTCTCCTGACAGTCCACCAAAAAGAAACATAACTATTCATCGTTACAGAAGCAGAAATATTCATTATTATTATTGAAATTACTAATGATATGTAAATCCAAAGGATCTTTATTCTGCAATGATCTCGAATCACTAAAATACAGGTTATGCTGATCCCAATAGCAGGGGTACAGAGAAGACTGGTATGCCCTTGGGTCTGTTCCCTCTTGAGGGAGAGGCTCCTCTTTGATCTTGTCGAGGTCGCTAGCTCTGCACCCCTTCTTGGAAGTCGGCATCATGCAAAACATTTCTTGGCCCCTTTTCACAATCGCATTGTTGTCATTGACTAGGGCTTCATGACTCTTATTTATATTATGTTTCCGATCCTTGGCTGATAGGAATAAATGGTCAACTGTTGCATAGCAATGTTGAAACTTCAGTGTTATCATTGTGCATTGTTTCGAGTCCTTTAGCCTTCTTTTTTGATGGAAAAGTCCTTTGGCCTTCCTTAGTACAAACTTGGACTCCGCTAAAAATTTATAACTTACTGCACTAGCCAGCAAGGACGAAGATATTAAGTTTTTATTTACAATGCAACACCTGTGAGTGGATGTCAACTACGTGAGGCAATGAAACAATAACTATTATTTTTTAGGAACCCACCATAGAAATCAAATTAAACTCTTACTAAATCCAAAAAAATTCTCAAATTTATGTGGAAATGAATTTAGTTCATACATATATCAATTTTAATTATATGATTCCAATTTAGCCAATACTAACATAAGTTAAGGAATTAGAATGCCAAGTGAGACAAAAGAAAGAATACAATCTAAATGAAAATCTGCCATAACCTATTTTGCAATATACTATATGGGATTTTGGAAAGCCATGCTCATGTGGCTTAATTTGCATGCTTCTTTCACTGGAAAAAGTAGACCCCGGATGTGGTGTCTAATAATTAGTGATCATAAAAAAATCTGTAATCTCATTTTTTTTAAGCTTGTCTATTTTCTTGAATTGGAAAACACTTGTTCTGAACGCAATATGAGATGAATTTTAGGAACTATGGGTTTGATATTTAGTGGCCAGTGGGAATTTTCGAAGCCATACCATATGCCCATGGGGCGTCATGATTATTGTTTGCTTTACATAGGTGGTAGATGCCCTTATTTAGATCTAGTGCGGCATGATTATATATATTGCTCACGCGGCATATCCTGTCTACTTTTTGATATTTAGCTCATTGATGAAGTGCCTAAAGAAATATCAACACTTTATTACTCTAAATTATTCTCACAGCACACTTAAGATATTATTATTTTACATTCCTTCTAACAGTAACACAGAAAATACTCATATGGGACTACTCGTCTCTCACCGTCTGTTTGTAACTGCGAGCGAAAAATTGTGTTTGACAGTTCCATAATGGTATCAATGTGACAAAAGTATATGGCTAGCAACGTGATACATAGGGCTGGGCGCGGTTAAACCGAAAACCGAAAACTGAAATTAACCGAACCGAAATACCTAAAATTTTTCTTAATTTTGGTTAACCGTGATTAATTCGGTTGAGAGATCTGTTAATTTTGGTTAACCGTGATTAATTCGGTTTTGGGCTGCTGTTAACCGAACCACCGAATTCACCGAAGTTTTTAGTCCAGCCTGCTTCGCAGCCCATAGAAAGAAGGCCCATTATCCCCTATCCTTGCCCCAGCTGGCCCATATACAAAAGCCCAATCCTAAGAAAACCTAGCGTATCTATCTCCATTCTCCCAGGTCCCAGCTGAGCCAGTCGCACACGCAAGGAGGAGTGGAGGACGCGAGCGCGGCGGCGCGACCGCGCGAGCGCAAGAGCGAGGCGAGAGCGGGGGCTGCGCGCGCGAGCTGCGGGCCCGCAGGCTGCGGCGCGACGACTCGCGTGGCGGCGCCGCGAGCGACGTGCGCACCGAGCTGCGCGATTTGCTCTCGAATCGTGCTCCTTCTGAGGAATTTCGGTGATTTCGGTTTATTCGGTTAATTCACCGAATTAACCGACCACCGAATCCTCCGGTTAGTCTTTTTTCTGGTACCAAATCGGTTACGAGTTTTCATTAACCGAAGTTCCTCTTAACCGTATTAACCGAACCGCATTAACCGGGTTAACCGAAGTCCCAGCCCTAGTGATACAACAACAACAAGAAAAATTAAGTCTTTTTATCCTAAAGCAAGTTAGAAATAGGCTAGAGATGAACATGTAGGAACCCACAAGAGAAGCAAACAAAAGAAGAAATGAACCAGAAAAACAGAGTAGAAAGAGAAAGAAAAGGGGTGAAAAAGTAGAAGACCATAAGGTTAGGTAGAGAAAAAGAGGAAAATCAAGGTTTCCGCATGTGGATTGCTTTCTCCCCTATATGTCCATGGCTAACTTCTTAGCAATATTCCAATCCTTCAAGTCCCTCTTCACAGACTCCGTCCATGTCAAAGTTGGTCGACCTGTGCCTCTGTTTACATTTCTGGACGTTGTATATCGTGCTAGTTAATGGCGCCTCCTCTGGTCTCCGTTGAACATGTTCAAACCATCTCAAGCGACATTGTACGATTTGTTTCAGACTCGATCTCTTCTTGTGTGGTCACATACCATCACAACATGAACATACGCATTTCTGCTACACTTGCTGGATAATTTACCTAATTAAGTCATCATCACCTAAGGGCATCCACAGTGCTATAGACAGCTGCCATATGCAATTGTCTTGATTATCGCACGCAGACAATAGCTCGGGTTGTCTATTAAATTGTGTGTATACTATTTAATTAATTCATGCACAAGATGATCAAGCATATATTTGATCTTTGTAGGCTATTTTGTTGCTTGCATGTGAGAATGCGTCTGGATTAAAGTAAAAAAAAGCACAAACATAATATATACTATGTATGTTGTCATGTCTTATGTAATACACAGTTAATACTATGTTGATTTGGATGAGTAAATCACTCCTCTGTACGTTCTAGATCGTTCCTATCGCTTCGTCATTCTTCCATTCACTTCACATGACGACCAGCGGCGACTGATGCAAAAGTTGCCACGCTTAATCTTGCACTTCACAATCATTGCACGGCAAGGAACTCGAGCCCGTGCTCGTTCTTGCGCCACACCGATGGCATCTTGTGAGGAGTCGAGCAGGCTAGCGAGGATCTCAAGCTCGTAGGGGACCTCGAGCTTGAGCCTTAGCTAGGCGTCGAGGGGCCGGAGCTCGATCTTGCGCACTGCGCGCAGCCGGCAGCCAGCGACAAGCTCGAGCTCGAGCTCGCCCTGCACGCCGGGCCGTCGGAGAGGAGCTCGAGCTTAAGTCAGTGCTTGGCGGCGGGCGTCAGGCTGCGGGTGGCGATCGAGGAGCTCCAGGTGGAGTCGGTTCTTGGCAGATGGAGTTGAACGGAGAAGCTCGCGCAGTCGGCAAGAGTCATGGCGTTGCGCCTGCGTAGTCGCGAGTTGTTTCTCACTAGATCCGGAGGAGACAACTGCGGCTTGTACAACCCGTCGACGCGCCGTCGGTTGATCTGGGAGCACGAACCACTCCCGTCGTCTCACAAGAGAACGGCTTAATTTTCTCTCTTCTTTGGTTCTCTCCCTTCCAGCTCACCTCAAGAGGCTTGCGTGGCGTTATCCATACGGCGCAATAACGTGCATTGTGAGTGCCCTAAGGTTTCATCGCATTCATCCTACACCTACCGAAGACATTATGGATGGGGAAACCATACGGCACCATTTCACGCATCATAAGTGTTGAAGCCTGTTTGGCATAACATCTGCTTATTCCGAGAATCTGGTAAGAGATCTAAATATGTTTGGCACACTTTGTGATTATTTTGTGGAAGCTGTTGTCTTACAAAAATAAGTTGTACAAGCGGTTGTCTTACGATACCTCCAGTAGAAAACGATTCGACAATGGTACCCCTTCAATATAATGTACCTTTTTAACTTATAAACACCTAATGGAAGAAGAGGTCGTCATGAAAATCATTTTTATAGGAGCGGTAACTGGAAAAGGGTTGCTAGCATTTTGCACCCATTTGATCATGAAAAGTTTAATTTCCTCCATCTGCTTGGCTGTTCCATGCAAGGCGACTAATGGTGATCAAGTTGCCAAAGTCCCGACGTCTCCTTGCCAATGCAAGGAAGCTCACCGGATCCACGCTTAAGTAAAAGTGAGGTTAATATCGAGCAGGCTACACAATAGGTCACGCAGTATCTGGCTCGAGCACGGATGCATGTGCACAAGAGACACGTGCATAGTACAACATATTGGCTCAGCACACGATATAACATATTTCAGATGTCATTCACCAAGTTTTTAAACGAGGTTTGCATGTTCAGCCACTCTTTGGCGACAATGGAATAATGGAAACTAGGTGAATTCCCCGCCCGTTGCCGCGGGAATTCAGATTATATAATGCTATAGTATTTTCGTTAGAGATAAAAAAAATATGTACAGCATACACCGATGCAACCTGATATAGGATTTGGTTCACGTCCGTAAGAGTATGGATCTTATTTGAACCGAGTTTCCTTTATATGAGGAGATCTAAGAACAAAACTATGCAGGAATATATTTACATTTAAAATATAATGCGAGCACAGAGCTGACATGAACAAATTTGTTTTCTCCTGTATATATATAATAAGAAAAGCAAAGGAGTAAAGTAAATCATTCATAGAAATATTAGAACTTTTGCAACTCAAATAAACATGAAAGAACCAACAAAAGGCACTATATATCAATCAAGTAACCTGCCACTCAAGGGAACATGACCAGGATACATTCAGTTTTGGGTTCGGATAGCGACAGATGCTACTGTTTTAGTGCAGTAAGCTCCATCCTTTTTGGATTGTAATCACCAATGAAACAAAGAAATATTTCTTGAACATAATTTTCATGTCACAAATTGTTGAATCCAATTTATACAAGTTGTTTAAATTCCAATTCAAACAAATTGGCCCCTTTTTGGCATTTCATTTCGTCAATAAACAACCAACCTGCATTGAAAGCAGAGAGCAGATCTGAAGAAAATTCCAAACATGCCCGATTGGAGTAACTTGAATTGGAAGTCAGTAACTTTGAAAGTGGAGAACAGATAAGCAGAAACAAATTATAGATTATCTTATTTGGACTAACAGGGACACCATGTCATAATTGGAAGGAAATAAATGGTAGCAGAAAGAAAAACATCTCTCAACCGGTCTGCCTCGGTTAGAATCCGTATCCATTCTACACCTGCGGAGCTGCAGCATGATCGGCTTAGAAACCAATGTATGATTACATGGAGGAAAATTACTGAACCATTGATTTATCACCTGCAAAGGAAATAAGAGTTTAGACCTGATTAGTGATAAAGAAATCAAAGTGAACATGGATAGCAAAACTACTCTAACAGCGAAAGATGCAGCCTGAAGATGAACCACGAGCTACAGGTGCAAGTAGCCACAGCCATCTCGAAAATAAATATTATTGCTGACGATCTCTCTAGGAAAACTGGACGTTGTGGCCCCTAGCTCCATCCTCAAGAACATCAAACGGGGAAACAAAAGGCTAGGCTCTTTGCTTGTGGGGGCGAGAGGCATATATGTGCTGTGTCGGACATGAATTGGAAGAGGAAAAACACCAATAAAGAGGGGACTCTTGATTCCTGAGTAGTGGCGGCAGTTTTTGCAACATTAAGGAAGAAGATGAATAACACGGCGGCAGTTTTGCAAAATGAAGGGAGAAGATGGAGGCTATAATTGAGTACACACCAATTAGATGATGTGGCACCGGCTGATTCAATGCCACAACAATTGTAATGGTGGTCCATTATAACAGGGTAACGGATAGAAACAAAGAAGCAATAGGAGAGGCAATTGTTTGATTAGCTTTTCACAATTAACTAACGCAAGTAAAGAGCCGCAAGGTGCATGTCTGTTAGGCCGCCTACTGTTTCGCGGACTCGGATACCGATACCAACGGGGCAATGGATGGTGTGGATGAAATTAACAAAGTGATCAGACGGACCTGATTATTGAGGTGATGTGGCTCAACGTGGTTGCAAAGAAATAGAAATTAAGACCTTTAGTTGGTTGCACTTATAAAGAATATATAGATTTTAACTGGCATATATATCAATCAATGTTGAGCCACTCTTAGACTAGATTT
Organism: Eragrostis nindensis; assembly: GCA_012490785.1. Taxonomy (NCBI): domain Eukaryota; kingdom Viridiplantae; phylum Streptophyta; class Magnoliopsida; order Poales; family Poaceae; genus Eragrostis; species Eragrostis nindensis. The sequence continues at coordinate 16,083 of JAAXCT010002308.1, forward strand.
TTTTTATCCTAAACAATGTGTATTTAAGAATGTAGGGAACACATTATTGAAAAAAAAATCGAAAGAGAAATTTACAGGATCATGATTCCGGAAGATCGCCATCCTTCGAAATATGTCCCCTGATCGAGGGGTCGATCGTCGGACCGCGGAGGAAGTCCTCGGGGACCATGACGCGTCCGTTCTTCCTGTACTTGTCGCGGACCCAGGCCTGGAACTCGAAGAAGTTGTCCATGAGCGGCTGCGTCTCCTGCATCGACGCGTTCATCTCCGCGATGAGCTTCCGGTTCTCCTCGTTCTCCTCCGGAGACAGGAACGAAAACTTGAGGGGGGCGGTGTCCCTCTCCTGCGACAGGATCCAGGCGAGGAGATTCCTCGGCATCTCGACGAACTTGACCTCCTCCGCCGCAGTAGCTTCGTCGTCGTCGTCGCCGGCAGCGTCCAGCTCCGCCTCGGCTTTCCTCTTGGCGCCCGGCGCCGACTCCACCTCCTCCTTCGGCGGCTTCTCCTGATCCACCGCCGTAATCGTGCCGGCCATGTCGATCTGATCAGCCGCGCCGCTATGGAGATTTCGTTTCGATTACGGGCGAGATATATATGGGGGCGTCTCTTGTGGATGCTGAAGGAAGGAAGGAAAGCGTACGTGTCGGTTGGTATGGATTGAAGTACGTGGAGTCTCAAAACGGATCCAACTCCAAATGTAGTCGCCTCCTGTACGGAACGGCTGCGCGCTGGCGTGCGTGTCTCACGTTCGGGCGCGCCGTTGCTGCCCACCAGATGCCCTAGCCACAGCGCCGCGACGTCGGTCAATAGCTCGATCGGCCCCAAGTTCGTGCTCTTCACGGACGTCGTCTACGAGGGTGGCACCTCCGTGGCTCGGTGTAGCGGCGCCCGGTGATCAGATGAACGCCAGGATGAGGCGATGAGCTGGCGACCATTGTGATGCACCGGCCACGGACGGTGCAGGCATCCATGCCTCACTTCACGCCTGCCGTCTCCATCGTGTTGGCGAGCAGGCACTCTGCGCCTTCGGGTCGTGAGGAGGCCGCCCTCTCGCTGCCTTCCTCCATGCCGGCGCCGTCGTCGTGGCGAAGTTTCGCAACGGGCATGTACGCCAGCGCGAGGAGCCGGACATCGGACACGGCGAGCACGCGCTCACTCCGTCCGCACGGTGCCGTGCCCCCATCCCATTGCGTGCGTACGTTGATCCACAAGGATGGCCGCAAGACGACGTGAAGTACACGGACCAATCAATGATGACAACTACTACTAAAAGGTTTAACCGGGCCGGCCGGGTCACTACGGAGACGACACCATCTCTGCACATCGACCAGTGCAGCCGTCGTCCTGGGAAAACCTAGCGCACATCAGAGCGAACCTCACGGGAGGCAGCTGGCTCCATCTAATCTCTGCACCTGTCGGCCTTCAACTCCTTCAATTACTTTCAACGATCGATCAGGGCACATTTTAGCTCTGGTCATCATCATCTGATAAAATGCCTGAAATCAACTTTAACAGCTCTACAAAAAAGCTCTGCACAATCTTAGAAGGAGAGGTCGACATGCAAGCAAAGTGGAGCAGAAATTAAGACATGGGTAAACATGATTACAGGGTGATTGCCTGTGTGTGTACCTCCGTAATTAAGCTGCTATTTTGCTCTCAGGATTTAGGCTAGGCGTATTACTACTTTTGAAAGGCACGAATTGCAGCCAGCCTATCTGGGTACCATAGTTCTTTTGCCTTCATATCACAAGAAGTTGATGTGTTGACACCAGAATTTTGACACGTGTTTATAGTTAAATTTGGCATAGGTTATGCTATGAAAATTATGGCGAAGCTGGATTGCAAAGAAGAATTTGTCGTATGGCATGGCAAAGGACGGAGGGAAATGTTGCTGGAGCATTGCTACCCATATTTATTTATGAGGAGACAGCTGCCTGATGTTTCCGTATGAGCCAAGGAGTACGTGCTTTGTTGCCGGAATACGTACGAGCTTGGAAGGAAAGCTATACGTGAAGAAGTTTGAGAAGGTTTGGCCTGGAAGACTAAGGAAAGGAATCATGGAAGGAAATTAGCACCATGGCCGGATTATTATATTATTTCCATAAGCTATTAAGACTAGAACATGTGCAGTGCAGGACTCAGAAGTTTTATCTGGTGATTAGTATCCTGGCCGGAATATTTTATTCAGGACTCCGGTGCATACAAGGCAAGAGATGGCGTGGGCGTACGTGCATGGAAGCTACTCACGTATACGTCTACTCGAATAAAGAAATATTTGTTCTGTTTATTAGGAAGGAACAAACCGACTTGTTTAGATTATAGCATATCTCTGTACGTAGTCGGTTTTGATGCTTGAGGCCGAAGTCCAGGCGGCCCAATAAATATAAAGGGTCACGGCACTTGTAAAAAAAACAACCAATCAATACAATCAACTCTTCGGCGCATCGCCACAATTTCTCGACGAGATCTCCGTCGACATCGGCGTCCATCGGGGCTCCGGTTTCGGCTTGGATTTCGTCAGGTAAGCGCATCGATCTTTGTTATGTCGACTTGTCTATGATTAAGATTGATGTGGCTGCTAGTTATCCGGTAATTTAGATCAATCTAGGGTTTCCATTATGCTTCGACTACATAGAATTGTTTAAGACCTGGTCCAATTCTTTGTTACAGTTAGTTGACTTGTCCTAGCCGCGACCTTGTTTGCCGATTGCTGATGTCGATTCCTGTTTGATCTAGTTATTCGAGTCATGGTTAAGGTGCTTAGTCGATTAGATCTGATCTTGATGATTGGGTAGGCAGTTTGACTTGTCCTGTCTGCTTCGCTTAGTTGACGTGTCCTCGGCGAAACAGTTGCTAAGAGTTAGATTTAATTTACTGAGTACCTGGGACTGGTAGTTGCCGATTATATTTGTACCTGTCGATCGTGTAGAACAGTTTGACGTGTCCTGTTCTACTTCACTTAGTTGACGTGTCCTCGGTGAAGCGATTGTTAGATTATGAGTATAATTAGTGGTTATTGGTTTAATCGTTCTTTCGGGTGTTTAGCCGATTGTTTACCACGTTCAGATCTATGCTTGCATGCTTTTATTTATTATTGTTCTTGTTCAAGTATATTCCTGAACCCTTTTTGTCGATGTCGTTTTGCTTTACCATGATGATTGCCGATAGAACTTGCCGATGGTATGCTTTGCCGATTGCCGATTCTGATGCATGCCTTGCTTTATTTATCGCGCGAGTACTTATTGTTGCGACATGTCGATTCGTTTCTAGCCGACAGCCGAGTGCTTATTTTTATTATATTTTATTCACTAACATCGGCTGCGGTTACGCATCGGCCTTTCCGGGGCCGATAGTCCGGGAATTTTACACGTTTTTCTTGTCTTTGTCGATTTGCAGGGAAAATCGACTGGCACGCTCCGGAATTCACCGCGTTCCAAGTTTTGGTCCTGAACAGAGTTAAGCAAATCTCTCAGGCCACGTGTGCGAGCGGTAGAACACACATTTTACCGTCAACACACTTTTTGGCACGCCCGGTGGGACAGATCAAGTTCTTAGAAGCAGATGGCGTTCGTTCAAGCTGTTGCTGATGATGGTACTTTACTCGTTGATACAAAGGGCCAGAAGATCATGATTCCTGCACCAGTTGTTTGAGATGACAAAGACTCTTCTGAGATAACTGGCAACAATGAGTTGAACGCTTGGGAGAAGATGTCTTTGGATCAGAAGAAGCATTATCAGAGTTATCTGTACGGGTGTCAGATTAAATACTTCGACACAATCAAGATGACTCGTGGCAAGATTACATCAGTGTCAGCTCCACCAACAGTGCTAAGCGCAGAAGAAGTGGCTGCATTGAAAGTTGAGAAGTTGCCAGATCGAGCTTTGGTGGAAGAAGTTGTGAGTGCTGCAGTTCATAATGCATTCATCAACCATTCAGGGGTACTTGTTAACACTTTGTACAACATGCTCAAGGCACTTGCTGATGGAACCATGCAGAACGAACCTGGATTTATGGGACCATCATTTACTGTACCAACTGCTACGCCAGCACGTCCTATACATCCTGGTGGTCAACCCACAGCTCAAGAAGAGACAAGTGCTGCTGGTCAGCAAAGGCAACCATATGGCATGCCACCAGAGCTGTGGTCTCCAAGTGCTCAAGCTTTAGCTGCAGGAACTGCTCGGGTATCGGCACCAAATCTTATTGATGCGCCGATGTCCACGCAGAAGGAAGTAAGTGGTACATCTAATGAGCCAAGGATTGGTCAAACTCCTCAGACGAGATATCATTTGGCTCCCAATGTTAATCCTGCACTGTTCAACCAGAAGATGCCGCAAGGCTATCATAGAGTGGCAGATTACAGTGAGCACTACAACAGGGAGCAACCTGCTCAGGTTCAGTCACAACCACAGCAATCGTCTCAGATGGCTAGGGGGCAAGTACAGAATACATCAGAAGATATAGTCGCTAGGCTGGCGGAAGTCATGAAGGAGTAGTTTGATCTCAAGCCCAAGGAACAGAGCTTTATGTATCGACGTCCATATCCAGAGTGGATGGAACAAGTTGCCTTGCCACATCGATACAAGCTACCAGAATTCTGCAAGTTTTCTGGGCAAGACAATGTGTCCACGGTGGAGCACATTAGCCGATATTTGGCGCAGTTGGGAGAAGCATTGGCACAAGATGCATTGAAGGTCCGTCTGTTTCCTCTGTCGTTATCTGGATCGGCATTCTCATGGTTCACCTCCCTCCCTGCGGGATCCGTGCGGAATTGGGCCGATTTGGAAAAGAAATTCCACTCTTATTTCTTCACTGGCATGGCAGAGTTGAGCATATCAGATTTGACGGCTGTTCGTCAGAAGGCTGGGGAGTCAGTTGCCGATTTTGTCCAGAGATTCAGAATCATCCGTGGCAGGTGCTATAACCTGAATCTGACGGATCGGCAAATGGCTGAGATTGCTTACCAGGGTTTGCTGCCTCAGATTAGAGACAAGTTTGCACCTCAGGAAGTCGATGGCTTAGCACAACTCTTTCAGAAGGCGTCGATTCATGAAGGGCGTGTCCAGAATACACGTGGCAGATAGTTTCAGGCGGCTTATGCCGATTACTCTTCTGATTCTGATGATGAAGCTGAAGTTGCTCTTGCTGAGTGGACCAGGAATAAGAAGACTGTTCTTTGCCCGTGGGTCAGGCAGAAGGCAGAAGAAAAGAAATATGATTTTGACATCAATAAAGCCGACAAGATATTCGATCTGCTGCTACAAGAGAAGCTTATTCAACTCCCACCTAATCACACATTGCCTTCAGCTGAGGAGTTGAAGAAAATCAAGTGGTGCAAGTGCATAACACTCCCTCGCATCATACTAATGAGTGCAAGGTGTTCAGGCAACAGATCCAATCGGCAATTGAGAGTGATCGCATTAAATTCTCTGGTCAAAAGCCGATGAAGATTGATGGGCATCCTTTTCCAGTCAACATGATCGGTGGATCTGCTGGATTGATCGGCAAGTACTCAAGGAAGAGAGAGAGGGAAGACAGGAGGTCTAGTGATGATGACTTCGATCCACACTGGAATTGTCCTTTCTTCCAGTACTGTTGGGAGCAGGGTATGAAGTTGCCACCAATTGAAGGCTGTCCAGGTTGTAGCAGAAGATCTGGAGATTTGTACAGAGAAGTTGGTACTTCAAGCCGAGTCCCTATGCGGAGACAGCATGATCGCTTTGAAGGGAGACTAGCATCAAGGGTTTCTGTGCAAGAGAGGCTTGATCCTGTCAATCAAGTTGAAGATTATGAAGAAGAAGATCAGGGTGAATTCACAGAAGAAGGGCAATGGTGTCCGAGTGGTATTTTTACCAAGACTCAAAAGAGAAGAGTACAGAGGGCACGTTGCCGGGAGCTGAACAAGGAAGTAAACCAGAAGGATGATCATGGCAAGGGGCCCAAGTCAAAAAAGGTATGGAGACCAAAAGTCAAATCTCAAGTATATGAAGTTGAAGCTCCTGTCAATATAGTATTTATGCTGCCGCGAGAATTTAGTTCTTTGGATATTAATGAATCGGAAGAAGAAGCTTCTGCCGAGTTGTTATTGGGTCCACAGCAGGCAGTGTTTGAGAAGCCGTCTGTTGTTGATCATCTCTATCTGAGGGCTCTGTACCTTAATGGTTTCGTCAATGGCAAGCCGATGAGCAAGTGATGGTCGATGGTGGTGCTGCTGCCAATGTTTTGCCGATGGTGACGTACAGGAAGATCGGCAAACTGCCTGAAGAGCTGACCAAGACCAACATGCCGTTATGGGGGCAGGAGCTCTGAAGTCAAAGGAGTCACCAATGTTGAGGTCACTATTGGAAGCAAGACCGACGATGTTCTTCGTAATTGAAGGCAAAGGATCGTACGCCGTACTGCTGGGTAGGGATTGGATTCATGCTAATTGCTGTATCCCGTCCACGATGCATCAGCTCCTTGTCCAGTGGATCGGCGACGAGGTGGAAACTATTCAGGCTGATAGATCGGTGAGTGTAGCAACTACAGACTTCTTGCCGACAATGGTTGAAAGCTTGCCGTGCATATCAGGGACTTACTGGGAAGGAGAAGCATTGGATGTTACCGATGAAGGTGTCTGCATCATGGAAGGATCGGCAACCCCACGGTTGTTATAGCAATTACCGGACCTGGACATCGATCGGCCGATGGAAGCTGAGAAAGAAATGCAATCGACAATCAGCCGGTCGACGAAAGAGATGGGGAATCCAGCCGAGCGCTTAATGCAAAGTATTTAAAGTAATACTATTTTGTTGGTAGGTCTTTAAAGTGTTCGGTTGATTTTTGTCGGAGCCATCGATGAGAACTATCAAGAGGGGATCTTAGTTCTGCTGAAGGCCGTGAAAACGACAAGCTCACTGCATCGCGACCATCGGCCGACATGCATGCATCGCTTCGCTATCAGGAGGTAATTGGTGTTAGTGACAAGGGGAAGCCTACCATAACTATTTCTTCTAGAAATTAATTACAGTCAGACATGGGAGGCATCGGCACTCAAAGAAAACAATGGATTGAGAAGAATCTGGCCGGAACGATTACTTTAGTCCAAGACAGTACCACACAGAGATGATGGCAAGTTTATTCTTCAGGTCTAAGAGAGCTGTTTGCGTCTGTGGGATCACAGCGGCAAGATGACGAAGATAATGGAGCTCATAGACAGCTCTGGCCTTGATCATGCACGTGTCTCAGTTGCATGTGTGGATTTGTATGTGCATGTACAGTGAAGTTGCTGATGGGCAAAAGAGGACGTTCCAACACTTGACGCTTCAAGACAGCCAGGCCTTAATCTTCACGAGTGTAGCATCGGCTTGATTTTAGTCAATCATCTATAGGCCACTTCGCGTCCATTCTGCAGAGCACGATTCGGCGACTACTACTACTCTCATCAGCTGGCGAGGCTAGACAACACGCGCAGGTGATGGTCCAGCCACACTACATCAGCTCGCGGGTATTGATGAGCTCGTGAACATCGCCGGATTACATTATGATGAACTCGGAGATATGGTATGTTGAAACAAACCCTTACTTCTCATAGCAAAAAATACTTGGGAATTTTATTTTGCAAAAATATTAGAATAACTTAGCTCCTCAATGATATGACAAAATTCCTACCAGAGCCATATATCAAATTGCAAAGCTTTACACATACGCTGCATGTTTTCACAGTGAGCCTTGTTAAAATTGTTGTGACCTTTGTGAGATTCTTTTCATGCTTTCTTGGTCAAGATTCGCGCGCACATACACTTCTACCATATTTGCAAAGCTCCTACACTGGGAGTTAGCACCATAAATATTTTCCATTCCATTCCATCCATCCACCAGAAAATACTCCCAGTTATTGAAACTCTCTCTCTATTATTTGTGCAACCGTGTACGGCTATTGCAAAATAAAAAAAAATGTGCCTACCATGAAGTAGAGCAGAAAAAAAAAGAGAAAAGAAAAAAGAGAGAAAAAAAAGGGGTTGTACACGGGTATTTCAAAGGGAGAGTCTTTTGAAGGAGTACAATTCCTCTTCACCATCATTCCACCATTATTCCACCATATTATCCATACACATGCACATCTTGATCAGATTGTATGACAAGTTTTCTCTGTGGGTCCGGTCTTTTAACTTAGCAAAATATGTGTTGCATGTATGTGTCAGTTTATCCCTTACCTTGAGCTCCACAGAAAAACCTTGTTAGAAATAGGAAGAGAGGGACAAGTTAATATTGTGGTGAGGATTTATACACATTGAGTGATTTGAGAGAATCATTTGAGGAGCAAAGTTTTATTTTCATTTGAAAATTTATAAAAAAAAAACCCAAGATATTTGAGCAGGGGAGGTAAACTGGCTTGCTTCTTCATATTATGTTGGAGTTCAAAATGCAGGATGAAAGAGGAACAATCCGGCGCATGGAGAGAAATTCCATACCCCGGCTTGGGGGGGCATGTGTTGACACCAGAATTTTGACACGTGTTTATAGTTAAATTTGGCATAGGTTATGCTATGAAAATTATGGCGAAGCTGGATTGCAAAGAAGAATTTGTCGTATGGCATGGCAAAGGATGGAGGGAAATGTTGCTGGAGCATTGCTATCCATACTTATTCATGAGGAGACAGCTGCCTGATGTTTCCGTATGAGCCAAGGAGTACGTGCTTTGTTGCCGGAATACGTACGAGCTTGGAAGGAAAGCTATACGTGAAGAAGTTTGAGAAGTGCAGGACTCAGAAGTTTTATCTGGTGATTAGTATCCTGGCCGGAATATTTTATTCAGGACTCCGGTGCATACAAGTGTAACATCCCAAGTTTTCTAAGCAAATCAAAAAGAGCAAAAATCAGTAAAAATTTAAATTTTTGTCTATCTCTTACCTTACCACGAATTTTCGAAATAAAATTCACTAATATAATTCAAACCTAGTTTGAATTTGAACTTTTGAAATATGAAATATGTGCTCAAGTGTTTTGCTTGCATGTAAAACCCACTAAAAATTTGAACTTTTCAAGTTTAAACAAATTCAAGCAAAGTAGAATGTAAATTCACTCGAATTTCAAGCTTTTCGAATTTCGTTTGAGCATCAAACCCCACCATGAGCATAATTGGGTTTTTGTGATTTTATACGGTTTTTGTTTGATTTCATTCCCTGTCAAATTTGAATTCCCATTCAAATTTGAACTCATGTTTCAAATCCTAGAAAAAGAAAACCTATTTCTTTTTCTAAAACTTCCTCAGGCCGAATCTTTTTTTTTCTTTTCCCTTCTGGCCCAGCCCGCTCGTTCTTCTTCTTTCTTTCTTTTCTCCTTTCGCGCCAGCCTGCTCTGGCCCATCTTCTCGGCCTGACTTCTCTGGCCCAGCAGCCCAGCCGGCCCTCTCTTCTCTTCTCTCGCCGACAAGCGGGCCCCGCCCGTCATCCTCCTCCTCTCTTCGTCGGCGAAAGATCTCGCCGTGACGCACGCAGTGACGCCGCCGTCCGTCGCTCTCGCGCTCCAGCGCCGCGTCTCGCCAGCCAATCTTGTCTCGCCGCGCGTGCGAGCCACGCGCCCCATCCTTATCCCCTCGCCGTCGAGTCCAAGCGGGAGCGACTCCAACGACCGAGCCGGCGACCCGACCTCATCTCTTGCGCCGCTCTCTCTCTCTCTCTCTCTCTCGGTCTCTCTCCCTCCTCTCTCTCCCTTCTGCTATAAAACCGGAGCGCGACCCTATTCTCTTCTCTTCCCCATCCTTATCTGCCTCCATCGACCGCCACCGAGCTTCAATCGAAGCTTTTCCCCATTTCAAATCTTCACCGGCCGCCGCGAAATCCGCCGCCGGCGAGTCTCTTCCTCTCTCCTCTCTAGCCTGGCAGCTTTGCCGTGTCACTCTACCGCGCTTGCGCCCTTCCACGCAGCTCAGTGCGCATCGGAGCAGCCTTGCGCCGTGCGCTGCCGCACGAGCTCGACGCCGGCCACTCTCCCGGCCTCGTCCCGCTCGCCCTGTGTGCGCACCAGCTCCGCCTCGACCCCGAGCGCCTCCCCGACGAACAAGAACTCGACGGGGAGCCCCGGAGTCTCACTTCCAACGAGCGCCACCGCCGCGCTCCACCTCTCGCCGACGACAGGCCGCCTCGCCCTCCGTTTGCCTCGCGCGACCCCCAGGGTGAGCTCGCCTTTCCCTCCTCTCTCTCCCGGTCCCTTCCCCGTCGCCTATGGCCCACCGGAGCGCCGTTCCGGCGAGTCCCCGGCGAAGGCGCCGCCGCGCCGACGCCGCCAGCCACCGGGCCGCACCTCCTTTCGCCCTGTGCCGCCCGATCCAAGATCGACGGCCAGGATGCAACCGGTCCACCGTGGACTGGTGAACCGAGCCCTCTGAGCTGGTCCACGACTCCTGTGGACCTGGTCCATGGGATTTTCAATAGGAAAATAATTCCAGAAATTCAATAATATCCCAGGACCTAGTAATTTTGCAGATTAGCCCTTAACCTTTATGCTAATTCTGTTTAGGTCCTGTCTTTTTACAGATAAGCCCCCGAGCTTTTCTGTAATTATGTTGGGATCCTGCCATTTTACAGAAAAGTCCTTGTACTTTTCTGTAATTACCTTTTTACCCCTACCATTTTACACCAAGGTCCTTAAACTTTCCTATAATTACAGATAGGACCCTAATTTCTTTTTGTAATTACAAATAAGCCCTTGGAACCTTTCTATTCTTACAAATAAGCCCTTAAATCTTTAAACCTTTATAACTTCTTATCCGAACTCCGTTTTGAGTGATTCTGGCGCTCACAACGTTTGTGGTAGCGCGTAGTGCCTTCTAGAATTGCTCTTAGAACTCTGAAACAACCCAACAAACCATGAATCCCTTAATATCATATCTCAGCGGTACATGCGATGTTGATATCGCATGTCACCAATACTCGTTCATCTTTTAATGTTGAATCTAACCAACCTTGTTCATTTCTAATGTTGAACCTAATCGACCTTGTCGAACCATATCGCCTTAAAACCTACTGCCTTTATCATCGCAACACACCCCGCACCCGACCTCATATCTCATATCTGTTTATTCACTTGCTAGCGATAAACCTAGCAAATCTTACCGTGTCGTTCACTCCAAAACCTAGTAATCTTTTATCGTAATTCAACATCAACACTAATCCAATTGGATCATCGCTCGACATCATTGATTCCGATGTTATCGTCGATTCTTATCAAATCTTATCGGTTTATCATCCTCTTTTATGTGCAGTCCTTTATTGGAGTTTATTGGAGTTATTGTTCATTGCTCTTTTAATTGCAATCGTGCATCCATACCATGCATTTGCTCCTACATCCCTAAACAACCCATGCATGTTCTTTAATAGAGATAATATAGAAACTTACATATTAGATATGCACGCAATCACCGTCATTAAAGCATGTGCATCTCATCATCCTCACCCTAAAGTTTCATGTAAAACCTTGCATCCCCGTTTCTTTTAAGAGAAACTAAATATTCAATAGTTTGTCTAGGTGAATATGGCCCTTACAAGGCCATGTATATAGCTTGTAAAAGATAACCTTTCATAAAATAAGTATGCATTGCATAAACATAGCCACATCTCTTGGAGTTTTATCGATTCTTTTTGAAGTTAATTGGATCTTGTTGGTTTTTTTTTCCGATCTTTATTTCTTTCGCGGTAGTTTGTTGATTCGTAGTGTTTTTATGCGCTAGACCACGTGAGCTACTATACGGAAGAGCCAGACGAATACAAGCTTCAAGAAAGACTCAGAAGATTCAAGCTTTGAGGAAAGATCTGAATACCCGGAATACGAGGACTTGAAGAAGAAGACTTTAGTAAAGGCAAGCCCTAACTCCCTTTGATCATGTTGATCCTATGATTACAAATGATCCTACTTAGAGCTTGATTTCAAATAAAGTATGCATGCCTTTTAAATATGATTTAAATGCTTAGTATGTTCCAAGTACTTGTTGATGGCCATGCCTTGATATTGTTTATCCTGATTCTATTGTTAAACCTAGGAACCAACATCATTAATTCTTTAATGATTTGTTGGATTGATATGCTGCTTAGGACTCACACTGGGTACTTAATTAATCTTGCTATACATATCTTTTTGTGTTAAATGGTGTGAGTACTTGGTGGTGTGTGTGGTGAATATGATTGTGGGTGGGACTAGTGACAACTTGTGAAACTCCTAGTGGGGATGTTACTTGGCGGGAGCAGGCGAGGTAGTTCTCAGTGGGGAGGGCTATCTCTAGGGATGCGAGTCCTCTAGTAGGGTGATGCCTCATGAGGATAGCTAGTGAAGATGCCTGCTTCGGTCGTATAAGGACCGGTTCCTGTGCCGCCTGGCCTAGCACCCTTCGTACAGCCACAAGTCTTGTATGGGAAAGATTTGGAACCACACCCTACTATAGTGTTCCCACGGTACCCACCGGGAGGCAGAGTTGCACATGGAAGCCAGGAGAAGATTCGCCGACAGTGGGACGCGGATCCGGCATAGGGTGATATTTCAGGCCTTGATTATATGATGATTGAAGCCCCTGGTCGCAGATTTTCCGTGGGTGGTGCTGTGGAGACACCAAGTAGGTACGGGACCTCAGTATGTCAGTCCAAGCCGCGATATCGGGGAGGACTGGTGTACCTTGTGGGGAATCGTGTACAACCTCTGCAGAGTTAAGAATCTATCCGGATAGCCGTGTTCCACGGCAATGGATGACGCAAAAGCTTTGGCCACACAAGATTAGTATAACGGTGTGAGTTTATCCTTGGCGTGTTTTTTTGGAATACACCGGTGTGGAGCCGTGCGCTGGTTGTCGGCCAGCATTAAAAGTGGGAACTGGCGGGATGGATTGCATCTCCCCCAGGGCCAAACAACCCCACTAAATACCAGTAATAATAATCTTGACTGTAGATTGCGAACTGTTTTGCTTTTCAAGCAACCCTTGCATAAAGTTGGCTTTTCGCCAATATGATGAACCCTAGCCTAAACCTTGGTTATATCCCTGCATACTTTTACCCTTGTGTTAGGGCTTGTTGAGTACATTATGTACTCACGCGTTTGCGAATTGTTGGTTTAGGTGGAAGAAGGCTTCGTAAAAGACGATAATGTTTTGGTTTTCGGTTCTGCTCCTCAAGTCTGCTTGTGGCTCTGGGCCATAGTTTCTGCTGTCTGCTTCGCCTTAGTCGGTCGGATGGACTTGGATGGTTTTGAATCCTTGTCGAGCCGCCACTAAGGGTTTTATATATCAGGTACTATACTTATTTATCTATTCGAAGTATGCTTTTGATTATCATATCTGTGTTCTTGTGCGTATCAGCTGCTGATCCAGGGACTGATACAGGATGCACAGCAGATTCCAGGGATGGGATCTGACAACAAGGCAAGAGATGGCGTGGGCGTAGGTGCATGGAAGCTACTCACGTATACGTCTACTCGAATAAAGAAATATTTGTTCTGTTTATTAGAAGGAACAAACCGACTTGTTTAGATTATAGCATATCTCTGTACGTAGTCGGTTTTGATGCTTTAGGCCGAAGTCCAGGCGGCCCTATAAATATAAAGGGTCACGGCACTTGTAAAAAAGAACCAATCAATACAGTCAACTCTTCGGCGCATCGCCACAATTTCTCGACGAGATCTCCGTCGACATCGGCGTCCATCGGGGCTCCGGTCTCGGCTTGGATTTCGTCAGGTAAGCGCATCGATCTTTGTTATGTCGACTTGTCCATGATTAAGATTGATGTGGCTGCTAGTTATCCGGTAATTTAGATCAATCTAGGGTTTACATTATGCTTCGACTACATAGAATTGTTTAAGACCTGTTCCAATTCTTTGTTACGGTTAGTTGACTTGTCCTAGCCGCGACCTTGTTTGCCGATTGCTGATGTCGATTCCTGTTTGATCTAGTTATTCGAGTCACGGTTAAGGTGCTTAGTCGATTAGATCTGCTCTTGGTGATTGGGTAGGCAGTTTAACTTGTCCTGTCTGCTTCGCTTAGTTGACGTGTCCTCGGCGAAACAGTTGCTAAGAGTTAGATTTAATTTACTGAGTACCTGGGACTGGTAGTTGCCGATTATATTTGTACCTGTCGATCGTGTAGAACAGTTTGACGTGTCCTGTTCTACTTCACTTAGTTGACGTGTCCTCAGTGAAGCGATCGTTAGATTATGAGTATAATTAGTGGTTATTGATTTAATCGTTCTTTCGGGGTGTTTAGCCGATTGTTTACCACGTTCAGATCTATGCTTGCATGCCTTTATTTATTATTGTTCTTGTTCAAGTATAGGCCTGAACCCTTTTTGTCGATGTCGTTTTGCTATACCATGATGATTGCCGATAGAACTTGCCGATGGTATGCTTTGCCGATTGCCGATTCTGATGCATGCCTTACTTTATTTATCGCGCGAGTACTTATTGTTGCGACATGTCGATTCGTTTCTAGCCGACAGCCGAGTGCTTATTTTTATTATATTTTATTCGCTAACATCGGCTGCGGTTACGCATCGGCCTGTCCGGGGCCGATAGTCCGGGAATTTTACACGTTTTTCTTGTCTTTGTCGATTTGCAGGGAAAATCGACTGGCATGCTCCGGAATTCACCGCGTTCCAAGTTTTGGTCCTGAACAGAGTTAAGCAAATCTCTCAGGCCACGTGTGCGAGCGGTAGAACACACATTTTACCGTCAACAACAACATACATCATACTCTCCTAGGTGCAGAGCTAGGGCCTGAATGGTTTCACTTTTCTTACATGATGAGTCAAAACATATAATTGAAATCTTTCAAAATAACCAAAAATTTGGATGACAACCGTGAGATTTAGTTGCCAACCACAAAACATCGACATGAGTTAGTATCTTTTTTAACCTAAGTATTTCTTTTGAATCAATGCTGTAGATGAGATCCGAGAGGCCTAGGATATATTACCAAGTACAAGCAAAATGTGATGTTATTAGGAATCTAAGTTTGAATTTTGATTTAAGATCTGCAATGCAGGATTTTTCAAAGCCATGTCCCCACAGCTAGTATGCAATGAAACATAACACATGGTAATCATTGTTAGCTTTAAAAGGGAGAGAGACACGATATTCGTATCAATGTTCAGCATCATTGTGTTGCCCAAGCAAGACTAATAACATTTTCATACATATCTCACTATTGATTTTCCTTTTGGCGAGGATCTCACTCTTGAAGTTTCTAAACAATATCAACACTTCACTACTGCAAATCGCTATTCTCACTACACTTAAGATATTATTGATCTATTATGAACCATATATGCATTGTATTTCTGAATGACAATATTACACTATTGAAAAAAAATAATGAGACTTTTCATAGTTCGGTTGTATCGTGCGAGGAATGTCTCAGACAACACCAATTAGGCTGACTCCAACAATGGAAGGCAAATTTCGGGAGCCAAATCGACGATTGCATTCCTATACAGTGTTTTGGCATTCACATCAAAAGACAACCGTCTCCAACAGTTCGCATCGCATCGCACCGCTCCAGGAATTTCAGCAGCAGCACCTCACGCGCCTCGATCCTCGCTGAAGAACGCCCGACCCGGGGCTCAATTCCTCGGCGGAGGTGCGTGAGCCGGGGGCGGAGGTGGCTCCGCCGCCGCAGGGCTCGCGCAAGGCGTGGAGCTGGCGGTGCGGCGTGGCTGGAGGATCCCATCGACCTCGCCGGCGGCAGCGCGGCGCGGGTGCAGGGGATGGCGCTGCTTCCTGTCGGGGACAGAGCGGATGGCGAGGTGAAGATGCCTGGTTGCGGATAGAAGCTCGAGGGTGCGGGCGCGGTGGAGGACGAAGGTTCCGTTCACCGCAAGGTCGGGGACGGCGTGGCCGGCAACTTGGCAGAGGCGGGCGGCGGCTCGAGCACGCCCTGCGCCTGCGACGCGCGCCGCCCAGCGCGACCTGGTGCGTGCTATGCGGAAGAAGGACGCCGGCGAGGCCGCAGACCTCCGCCTTCGTCGTCGCGTGCGGCGGGGTGGGACGCGACGCCTCCTCTACGCGACGCGACGTCGCAGCCTCCTCTCTACGCGACGCGCCGCCGCCGCGCTTTGCAGCCTCCTTCGCCTTCCCTCGACGACGAGAGCAGGCCATCTTCCACACGCGCCGGACCCGCACCCGCATGTCACCACCGTCATTGACCAAATTGACGGCAGCCATGGCCATGCCATGGCCGCCCCGCTCCCTCCAAGACGCAGCCATCCGCCTCCCGTGTCGCGCCGAGCTCGCCAGGGAGCCGCGCTTGCCGGCCGCCGAGGCCGCGCAGGCGCCCAGCCGCGTCCGGCGGCCTCCGTCGCCGTCTTCGGGAGCGGGGCGAGCGTGCGGCTAGGTGCGCGGCGGTAGCGGGGCGGGGGCGGGGGGCGGCAGTTGATCGGGCGAGCTGCGGGCCGCGGCGGCAGGAGCAGGTCGGGGCGCGGCAGCGGGTGCGGCTGGCTCGGCGGGCGCGTGGCGGCGGGAGCAGGGCGGGGCGGGGCGCGACAGCGGGCGCGGGCAGGCTCGGCGGAGGCGCGCGGTGCTGGAGAGGGCGCCGGGCCCACCTTCGCGAATGCATCCGAGGAGAGAGGCGCTCCATATATGCGCCGTCTCTCTCCTCGGAGGAAAACTCTGCCTCCCCTTTTGCGCTGCCTTGTTGAGATGTTTTTTCGATGCACAGTGTCGCGCGAAGGGGCATATATGCGTTTGCCCTCTCTTGTTGAAGTCAGTCTTAGTAGCAACCCAAGATAGTAAAAACAACTATATCACTAAAAACCATGATAACAACGTGAACCAGAGCCATGCTAATTAGCATGTGAGCGTCGTAGCCCAGCTCGCGCACATCACTTTTTTTTCCATAAAACCTTTTACACATCATCTTTCTATTTTTGGAAGATTTTCTCAAACCTTTGTCTTTAACTTGTCTCAAACTTCTTCAAAACCTTTTGTGATAATTTTTTATAATTCTTAAAACTAATTTGAAACTTCTCAAACATAATTTTCATAAGTAAAAACTTTTGAAACTTATTTTGACATAACGTTTTCTAAATATTTCAAAAATGAAAATACATGAACTATACAGTAAGATTATCGATCATATACTACTAACTACCCTATAGAAGCAAAATGCGCACAAGTGGTGCGGTAATTATGCATATATTGATGCGGTTGCTAGCACCGAGCCACCGATGTTGTGGGAGGCGGTGTGCTCTAGTACAGGAATTGTGCCTCAGCCATCATCAATAAGATTCTAATTATGAATTGTGAGATATATATATAAAATTTACACAATCACTACACTAATACCTTTTATTTTAAATCTGGACTTAAAAAATCATAATCTATTTATGTGGCGTTGTAGATGCAACAATGACTTAAGCACAAGTACAGTACACAAATAAATACTTGAATTAAGCTTTAACAATGTCTAATAGGGGGATATAGATGTCATCATCAACTTTTGATATTGTCCACTTCCTAGCTCGCAATTTACCTTGACCATAGCAACTCAACCTAATAACCGATGGATAATATAAGTCGTTGCAGGCAGAGAGTTGAATCCTTTGTCAATTTCATCACTTAGGCCCCGTTCGGATCACTTTAGAGGGTGCTGTAGCAGTCACATCAAAGATGCAGCACGATTTATGTGTACTAAACAAAGTCAAATTACAAAACTAAGTCCAGGACCCCCCATCTATTTCGCGAGACGAACGTAATGAGGGTAATTAAGCGGCGATTAGACGATGGTTACTGTAGCATCACTGTGTCAAAACATTGATTAATTAGGCTCGTTAGATTCGTCTCGAAAAATAACGCCTATCTGCATAAAGGTTTTGTAATTGAATTTTATTTAGTACCCCTAAATAGTAAGATTCTTTTTACTTTAGAGGGGTATAAACTTTAGAGGGTGTTTTAGAGGGTGAACCGAACGGGACCTTAGTCCAGCTCTTGCCGCGCCTTTTCCACCTCATCAGTTTCATCTTGAAAATCGAAGGCGTTGCGGCCGGGGAAGCCTTCCAGCGCCATGACGCAGCCTGGAACTTGAAGAACCAGGCGTCCTTGCCTCCTTCGTGGTGTTCACCCGACCTGCGCGTCAGCTAGCGTCTCTCCAGGTCCCTGTGGTGATAGTCGTCGGTGACGCGGACGCGGTAGTCCTCCCTCCTCTGCGCTAGGAGCCACTTGAGGCAGTCCACCGGCATCTTGACCCATTTGATCAGCCAAGGCATCAGTGTCAGGCTATATGTTGTTGTTTTATTGTTATTCATATGAGGAGGCAGAGCCGTGACTGATGATGGCTTAATATGTTGCACAGCCGTGCAATTTTTGATCTGGACAATGCCATGGCTTACTTCAAGGAGAGCGTTCCGACATGGCACCGAAAAAAGGGGGCTAGCTCCGCCCCACATTGAGCAATTTGAGCTCTCTGATTGTAACCCCATAATGTAATTTATGATCTCTCTTTCCTTAAAAACATATTGTAACACTTGTGGTAATATGTTGAAAAGAATTACTCTACAAAAAAAGAACCGAAGCAAATATCTACTGCCACATGAAAAAGGTATGACTGAGGGATAGCACTTCTAGATATTGTAACGAATTACCACAACTTTTTAGAGGCCTGGAACATGTATTGCCAATAATGACATGACCATTGCAAACACGCATAGTCCTAAATCTCCCCGCCATCAACACACTAAATTGATGGGCATAGGCGAATCTTGTCGATAGTTTTGTTAACCCTTGCAGCAATACACGTGTGAGATCTAATGAAGGACCTCCTTTCACTTGGATGGCAGGCCAGATCAACTCAGTGCCCTCAGCCAGAACCAGCTTCGGCGACATCGATGCCGAGCCGCTTCCTCTCTCTTTGCCATATCTCATCCAATTCTCGCTCCACCTCGGGCGTGGGACCGTAGGGGCCCGCAGGCACCATGACGCGGCCGTTGACCTCCATCTTGCCCCGGACCTACGCCTGGAACCTGAACAACCGGTCGTGCGCGGCCCGCAACGCGGCGTTCATCTCGGCGTTGAGCTCCCGCTGCCGGTCGACCTCCTCCTGCGGCGTCGACGGGTCGACGTGCAAGTCCTCGAACGCGTTGAGCGGGTAGTCCTCCTCCTTCTGCGCCAGGAGCCAGGCGATGTACTTCTCCGGCATCCGGACCCACTTCTGATCCCGGGAGACCTGGTGGTTCTCGCCGTCGCTGGCATCGTCATCCTCCATGACGGACGCGTCGTCGGCGGAAGCAGCGGCAGCTGCCTTCCCCTTCGCCCCGGTCACGTCGACGACTTGCTCCTCTTCCGTCTCCTTGTCGTCCACCGTCGCCGGCGCGCGCTCGGCGAGGGGCCTCGTCGTCGAACCGTCCTCCTCTTCTGCCGCCGTAGTTGGCTTGGCAACGCACGGCACCGTGGAATCCCCCACGCCTGCCATGCATCCGTGTGATTATCGCTGATCCGCCGCGCCGCACTCGAAGATTTCGACTGTGGTGCCGGGTCAGTATCGATCGTGGTGGAGGTTCCCAAGATATCTGAGTATTTGGTAGCCAGCCGCATCCAATTCCAGTCGAGCCCGATTCTAACTCTTCGTTTGTTGGAGAGACATGCCGCACATGTAGGACGACGGCACGACGCGCGGACGTGTTTGCAGACATGGATGCAAATAAGGTAAGGCAACGTGTAAGCATCTCCAAGAGTTCCCAAATCTGCACTCCTAAAAACATGATATATTGGGAATCAAGGCAAAAAACAGCGGTCCAACAGACTCCGAACCACGCTCCCGAAATTCTTGCGCTCCCAATCCTGGCGGGCTAGCTAGCCAGTTTTCCGCCGCCCGCTCGCACTCCCAATCGCGGAAAAATCGTGGTTGGTGCTGGTTTCTCTCCTCCCCTCGTGCCAGTTTTTTCTCATCGTCCTCCCATGACTGCAGTTTGCTGGAGAGCGCGTCGTCGCCGCAGGGTCGTAGGGCCGCCGCGCCATGCTGATGTTCGTACGTCCTGGCCGCCATGTCCTGACGGAGGTCGCGCGGCCGTCGCGGCCTACGTACTTGAGCTCCTGTTGCCATCGCCACCGCGCGTGGAGTCACTGCAGAGGTCGCCTGTCCTCGTGCACGCAAAACGCAGCAACCATGCAGCTGCCTGCATTCACGTATGCAGCGATGTACATGCACATCCTGGCAGATGCCCTATATGCGATTGATAACTTGAAGGCCATGCAAACAAATCGGCCTTGTTTGGTAGGGATTCTAGAAGTGCTTCTGGTTCAGATTTTGGAGAAGCTGCCAAATGGTTCAAACCAAAACAGATTCTGCTTCTCTCGTCAAGAAGCACTTCTCAATTTTGTACTAGAATCCACAATCCACAAAAACATAACTTCTCATGACTGCTCATCTTTGTATTGGAATCTAAGTTATTTTACCAAACATTTGGAAAAATGCTTCTTGCATAAAAGTTATTTTTTTCAATAATATATTTTCTAAAGAAGCTGTTTTGTCTAGTACCTTTTAATATTTTTAGGAATCAATTATTGGGAAATGTGGTGGAAGAGTTTTTTCTTTGCTCCCAATAGATTCTGGCAGCTCCCAGAACCAGTTTTTTTGGAGTAATTTTTTTGAAACTCTTGGAGATGGTGCCAAAATTCAAAAGTGCTATAAAAAAAAAAACGTTGTAGATGGTCTTCACGCTAACGTTAGCGTGCACTAGTTCCTTGTCCATGACAGCTGCGGCATGCATATCGGAAGGTGATGATTTTTTTATTACAAAGTAACTAAAAGGCAATACAAACGCATTGTTGGCTTCAAGTGGTTCAGAGCATCACACAAGCATAAATAAAATCATGACACTCTTGTTCATCTTCACATACAGAGTTGCACATTTGCCCATCTATATAGAGATATCATCCCTATAGATTGGGGACGTGTTCATGATAAACGTTTAGTAACCCTGGCTTCCAGCAGGGATCTAGCTAGAGTGCATAAACTTGTCTGATTTGATGCAAAGGCATTCGTTCACAACTTAAAAGGCGCGACAAATAAAATAGTTGCGACGAAGGCACATACTCCCTTCGGTTTTAAATTGTTAATGTTTGACTATTTTTTGAGTTACTTTTGACCATTCGTCTTATTCAAAATATTTTAAAAATTATCATAGATTTTGTTATGATTAGTTTCATCACTAAAGGAAATTGAAATATAACTTATAATTTTACATATTTTAAGCTAATATTTTGAATAAGACGAACGGTCAAACGTAACCCAAAAATAGTCAAACGTCAACAATTTAACGGAGGGAGTATATAACAAGAAACTTCTTGTTCATCTATCTACTGACAAGATTTTTAAGGAAAAGCAAGGTCAAGCTAGCACAGTTGCAGAGCGGACAGGGTGAGATCTCGATCAGTTGGACGGAAGGGCCTCCGCCATGGCCTCACACTCCTCGTCATCAAAGATGCTGGTTTCAGGGTGCTCTCTGCGGTACTCCTCCACGCACTCGGCCCACAGTTTTCCGATCTCCTCCTTCATCCCGGGACCATGACGCGGCCGTTCCTGTTGTAGGTGTCGCGGATCCAGGCCTGGTACTCGAAGAAGTCGTCGTGCTCGGCCTTGATGCAGGCGCAGGTGACGGCGTACATCCTCCGCCGCTCCGCCATGGCCTCCGGCGAGTAGCCCTCCACGCTCTCCGGGTAGTCGTCGGGGTAAAGGACGGGGTCCATGTCCCGCTCCTGCGCCAGGATCCAGCGGATGTGGGCCTCCGGCATCTCCACCCACTCGGTCGCCGAGGGCTCGACCTCGCCGCCGCCCGCAGCCACCGTCGTCGTTGCCTCGGCAGTCGCATCACCGGAGGCGGCCTCTTCCGCTGCTGTGACGGCGTGGCAGCGCTCCATCAGCCCTCCTCGCCGGCCATCTGCTTAATAACTTGTGACGGCGCCTGGTCGAGTTGAAAATAGGAGGATATATATATATTCCTCGCTTTATACAAGCGGTGGTACGATCTTGATACACTTTCCATGTTGGCTAAAATCGTATCCCAACCGGGAACGTCTCGTCTCCCGACGTCCGACGACCACCTCCTGGGCAACTACGTCCATGCCCACCTTCGCTTCCTATTTCCCTGCGCCATCCCGGCCGGCCAGCGTCGTCCATCACCTGGTCGTTTCTCTCATGCATGCAGCGCCTGACCAGATCGCCGTCAACAACGGACGGCGTGTTTCTATCTCCATCGCTACCGCGACTGACCGACCTACGTACGTCGACGATTTGGTAAGTCGCGGCTACCAAGCTCCTGCCTGACGGCGCCGCCGCGACGTTGAGCTTCCGCGCTCCCGCCATCGCGGCGTGCATGCTCCCGTGAACGTGCGGCGCAGCATTGAAGCCGCTAGCTGGCCGCGTAGCTGGGCGCGGTGCCTCCTCGCACGTACGGCCACGACGGCCTGGACCTCAACCAAAAGTAGCGACATAAGCTAAGCCCACAAGCTCTCGTGTGGTGATGCGGCGCACGGCGATATATATGCACTGGGCAACGAGGTCACGCGCTGGCTGTGGTGCAGCGCGCGCACGGTGATGCGGCGTCCACGACGTCGCGCCGCACGTAGCGTTGCACAGCACCGAGATACGACGGCCACGAGGTGAGCGCCAATGTGCGGCAATGGCAGCTCGATCGACGGCCCAGAGGTCAGCATGTGGAAGAATGCGGGAGAAGTCAGGGCTGGGCTTCTACATCACCTGCTGAGCACGGTGCCAACACAACCTAACGTCCTGACCTGCCTGGCACACACTGTTTCTTCTGAAATCAAGGTGTAAAAAAAAACTGATTTTCGTACAGTACAAACACTGTTTTTGACGTCATATGCTGGTTTCTCATAGCGTCGCACAAGCATAAACTGATTTTCCTTTTTTTTTTTTTTTGATCAAACATACCTGTATTGATGTTAAGGATACAGTACAAAGAGTAGTACAAATACAGATACGTTCAGAGAGGATACAGAGGACAGCTGTCCACACCTTTTTGCACAAAGGCCCCTACACAACAAAGAAACTACACCGAAGCCCCTGGCGCCTTTGCACGCCGAGTCCACCGCCGTCCGGCCACCGCCGGCCGCCGTCGAACCCAGCCTCCACGAGCCCAAGATCTGCAGGAGCCCTCTCGCCAGAAGGCTTCCAAGATAGCCGAAACAAACACTCGCCAAGACTAGCGAGATGAAGCAAAAGCAGATCGCGCAACGGCCGGGGCCGCGCCCCGAGCTCCTCAGATCACGGAAGAAGACTCGCCAACGGCGACGAACGCCACCGCGGGACGACCGAGCCCGCTCCCCTCTCCTAGCAACCACAAGAACCACAACTGTCCCCCACACCTCAAAACAAAAGAGCGGCGACCCCCACCCAGTACCTGGCCGGAGATCCGCCGCTGAGCAACTCCTGAACAGGAACTCCACCCGGGGAGTCCCACCTCCACAGCCTCGCTGCCGACGCCGGAGCGGAGCGCCGACAAGTCGATGGAGAGCCCGGGAGGACTTATTCCACTGCGCCGCCGCTGCCATCGACACACCGGCGTCGCCAGGAAACATAGACCACCACCCAGCTTCACAGAGGGCGCCGCCGCCGTCGTCGACGTCGTCGTCACCCGATCCACCAAGGGGGCCAACAGAACCGAGCAGCTCCGACATGGAGACTGCCGGAACCCTAACCCTAAAGGGACCTAAAAACTAGATTACTAAGCAACTAGCAACTAGACAGACTCCGGACGACGGCTCCGCCGATCTCCCGGCCCTCCGGAGCCCTACGGGCCGCCGGAGGAGGGGGAGATCGAGGGGAGCCGCCGCCGGAACGCGACCGCCTCTGATTCGCCTCTCTCGCCTGTAGCAGGTGGGAGACGCTTCGCACGCACGATATGTTTGCTAAGCCACTGATTTTCCTTTTTGAGTCGAAGCATAAACTGAATTTGAGACAATCCTGGTCTTCTACACGCCAAACGACAATTAGCCCAGGCCCAAACAAAATCACAAGTGGGCTTGGGACTATCGCAAATGGGCTGGCTACAATTTACATGCTCACTTTCATGTTTTTCAATTCGCGGAAAACACAATAGCCATGCGGACTCCAAAAAAAAAAAGCCATATGCGGAACATTCTTTTTTTTTTTTTTTTTGCGAATGGAAGGATTGTGTACTACTTTGAAGCACAATAATGTCAATACATCCTGAGTCACAGATGGAACCATAAACATAAAGAAAATTACATTGAGGTCCTCTAAAGTACTATTCACGATTTTCCTCTTCATAATTCCTCCTCTTCCAATACACAGACCAGCTACAACAAGGAATCCCAAATCCATTGATGGGGAACAAAACTTTGTTCGGCCGCAATAGATTGCCATGGAAGAAGGCTCCAATGTGAGCCGAAATCGGCCATCCCCACAACAACGAAATTAGGAATCCTGTATCCTTCTCGCCTTCAAACCTTCATCCTCAGCAAGGCCGACGATGGAGGCCAGGAACACCATAGCTATGCTGCGTCAAAGATAACTCCGGCGACCTAAAGGACACATACCTGAGCGGGATCAAGAAAATCCCCCCAATCGACACACACACACACAAGCATACCTACGAAACTTGGAGTAGCTTGCCGAAGACCCGTCTGAGATGACCCGTTTGTCGAAGACCTCCCAACAAACCAAAAGCTCGCAAGGAGACTTTGCAGCCGACTCCATCAAGAAACTTATTCTTCAACCTAACCTAACCCTAGAAAAACAACCTAAACCAGGCAACTAGCCAATCCTGGCGTCGATCCGTGCGAGTCCTCCCTCACCGGCTCTAGAGAAACCGCGGGAGGGGAGGAATCGATCGACGAGATCGACACCGGATTCCAAGCGTCTGGTGGTCGCCTTCTTTGCCTGTCTCTCTTGGGTGGTGGCAGTTTTCCTCCTCGACTCTTGAGCATGCCATATGCGGAACATTGAACAGATCTTTTATATATCTCGCATAGAAACCAACCTTTTATGCCAAGCCCCATTGCCATGAGACGACATGAACCAGAATTACCGGACGGACCAGTTAGCAAAATATTTTTTTTCGAAAGATCAGTTAGCAAAATATTGCCATACTAATTTTGTATTCACACATTGCCAACGTAGGTGAATGACAGGGTATAGAGCTTGATCAATCAGACCAAGTTTCTCAGCATAGGTTCTTAAAGGTGTCTTTGTTGGTTATTGCATTTACTTTTCTCCTTTGCTTCCCAGACAAGGTTCCGAACAGCCATGGAACCAACTTTGCAGTACTGCAGTTCCCATGTGAAGTGGACTTCCAAGAAATTCTGTCTGGGACAGGTTCGTCGAAATACAAAAAGTTTGTGATAGTTGGCTAAAACCCAAATGTATTCCGTTTCAAAAAGAAAACGCAAAAAACCAGAATAAACCGGAACTCCGGCGCGTAGCAAAGCCCACATTTTTTTTTTTGGAGATGACAAAGCCCACAGGTTGAACACGCCGCGAGAGCAACCAAAGAGCACAAGTAACGAGCACACGCACACGTTCCGTCAAAAAAATATAAAAAATAACGAGCGCGAACACGTCGTCACGACGCCGCAAGATATTTTCAGCGTCCACCTGTCGTCGCCACGACGCCACGGCAGTACAGCACCGACGCGACGCCCGGCCCCCATCCACCCGCACCGCCGCCTCCCACCGCCTCCGTCCGTCCGCGTCCCGTTTAGGTCTCGCCTGCTCGCATCCTCGCAACCCCGTTTTTTAGCGCAGCAGAGAGAGAGATTACGAGGTTATTACAACTGTCCGCCCTCGCGTCCACCCACCTCACGAAATCGCCTCCCAAAAAAATCCCCCCAAAAAAATTCACATCGCAAGCGACCTCCCCCTCCCTTCTCCCCCGCCGCCGCCGCGCAGATCCGCCGCCGCCATGTCGACGACCTCATCCCGCACGTCCTGGGCCGACGTCGCTGACGCCGAGCCCCTCCCTCCTCCCCCCGCCGCCGTCTCCGCCCCGGCCCCTTCCCCCGCGCCAGCCGCATCCAACGGCCCCACCCGCTCCTCCTACGTCCCTCCCCACCTACGCAACCGCTCCTCCACCGCACCCGCCCCCTCCGCCGCGGCACCTCCCCCCCGCGCCGCCCCAGGCCTCCTCTCTCGCCCCGTCGGCGGCGGGAGCAGCACCGGCAGCTTCGGCGGCGGCGGCGGCGGGGCCCGCCCCCGCGGGGGCCGGGGGTGGGACCGCGAGCCGAACCCCTTCGCGGAGTCGGACGCCGCCGACGCCGCGGCTGCAGCCGCGGCCTCCGACCCGGCGGCCCCGTTCGAGGACCACCAGAACACGGGAATCAACTTCGACGCGTACGAGGACATCCCCGTCGAGACGAGCGGCCGCGAGGTGCCGCCGCCCGTCTCCACCTTCGCCGAGATCGACCTCGGCGCCGCGCTCAACGACAACATCCGCCGGTGCAAGTACGTGCGCCCCACCCCCGTGCAGCGCCACGCCATCCCGATCTCGCTCGCGGGCCGGGACCTCATGGCCTGCGCGCAGACGGGCTCCGGGAAGACGGCCGCCTTCTGCTTCCCCATCATCAGCGGCATCATGAGGGGCCCGCCCGCCGACAGGCCGCAGCGCGGGGGGTCCAGGACCGCATACCCGCTCGCGCTCATCCTCTCCCCCACCAGGGAGCTCTCCATGCAGGTAGGGTTCCCCAATCCTCCCCACTTGTTGCTGCTTAGGATGTTGTTATACCAGATTTACTCTTGCGATGGCTGCTAATGCTGCTGGGATTTTCTGTTTTGCGTTTCAGATTCACGAAGAGGCAAGGAAATTCTCCTATCAGACTGGTGTTAAGGTGGTTGTTGCGTATGGAGGAGCGCCCATTACGCAGCAGGTCAGGTTCTCTCATTTTCGTTAGCTTCGGATAGCAATTTTTTGCTCCTGGACTGTCATGATTGTTCCTATTTCTGCAGTGTCTGTAATTAATTATTCAATGAGAAGTTCAGTTGATGCATTTAGCCAGGCATAAAATTCTGCCGTTAAACCAATCATTGGGGCCTAGCCAATTCGTAGTGACTTAATGTTTGCTGGTATGATAGGTTCATAATTGTTTCGTAATTCTTGGGTTCACCTGGGTCACAAGGTTAATTGGATCCAAGAAACACTGGATGATGATGAACATTGTTTCTTACACCCTCATGTGGATAATTCTGCCGATTAAATGGAAAATGTGTTTCTAAAATAATCAAGGTGACTGGTTCAAAGGATTTTGATTCCTCATTACTTTACTCATTTGCCCTAAGGTTCATAATAGATGTTTAAACAACAATTACTCACTTCTTTACATTGAAGAGTTTCAACACATGATGAGTATTTAAGATATGAATGTCAGTTCTAAAAAGACATGTTGTGATGCACATGGTTCCTCTGATATACCGTTTACGTTGTATCTTTTGCCCTATATTTTAGTCTGGAATGGTTAACCTGTTGCGCATAAGTTTTATTCACAGAATTTTTTTACCATATTCTAAGTCTATATTTCTTTGCCCTTCCTTTTCAGTTAAGAGAACTTGAAAGGGGTGTTGACATTCTTGTGGCTACTCCTGGTCGTTTGGTTGACTTGTTGGAAAGGGCAAGAGTATCTTTGCAGTCAATTAGGTACCTTGCCCTTGATGAGGCAGATAGAATGCTTGATATGGGTTTTGAACCACAAGTTAGGAGAATTGTTGAGCAAATGGACATGCCTCCACCCGGTGTCAGGCAGACAATGCTATTTAGCGCGACATTCCCTAAAGAAATCCAGGTTTGATATTCTTTTCACAATAGTGTGATGTTTGATGTGAATATGCATTATGTGTTGTTTCGTCTCCTATGGCTGTTCTTTTTTTCCCCTTATGGCTGTGCCCTGTGGTTACCGCTTAGCATGTTTCCATGACAGATTAGCTTTTGGTTCTATGTTGCATGTTTTAATTTTCCTGATTAGGTCTATAAACATCCTTAAAAGATCTTGTAACTTTATATAAGTCTGCAAACTTCTATTGTTTTGTGTGATGTGATCCTTAATGTTAAGTGGACAATATGATTGCGGATTTTGGGTAGCCGTTCTATTACTATATGTGCTGATGAAACTGTTTTATACTAACACGTTTACCTTAGCATTGTGAAATATGAGTCCTTAATGCCTCAAACTCACTCATCTGCTTGTGCATGAAATGAATTACTTGTTGATTTAGGATCGAAACATCCCTTGTCTGTATCCATCAAACATCTCTTGACTATCTGTGTTATTTCTTCCGGTGATGGCTAATTTGAAATATCTGCAATCTGTGTTTGACCTTAGTGTGATGTTTTCTAATTATTTCTACGAACAAATCTAACCAATTTGCTTTCTTCCTGATATCGATGTCACTTTAATGAACACAGAGAATGGCGTCCGACTTCCTGGAGAACTATATCTTCCTAGCTGTTGGAAGAGTTGGATCAAGTACCGAGTTGATTGTCCAGAGAATTGAGTTCGTGCAGGAGGCAGATAAAAGAAGCCACCTGATGGATTTGCTACATGCTCAAAGAGATACCGGAAAGGTAACTTTTGATGTGAATTTCAGTCTACTTTCAGGATATTTTTATCACAGATGTCTCATAATTGTTTCTTCTGCAGCAAGCTCTCACACTTGTCTTTGTGGAAACCAAAAGGGGTGCTGATTCGTTGGAAAGCTGGTTGTGTATGAATGGGTTTCCAGCTACTTCTATTCATGGAGATAGAAACCAGCAGGTTTGTTGTCAACCTCGTCTGAACATTTTGCTAGAGCATTTATACTGCGATATGGTTGTACCACTGGGTTGTTGGTGTCATGAAACGAGTTTTATTACTTTATCCTATCACTGTTGCTATTTGCCTCAACATTACTGTTATTAGATTCTGTAGCATGCATGTAGAATGGGATACCTTGTTGCTTGCTCATATATCTACCTCCAAGTTGTAATGCTTCTGCATTTATTCTCGTTGTATTTAACCTCACTTTGTATACTCTTGTGTCAGAAAGTTATTTGATATATTATCAGTGGTTTTTTCCCCCTAATGTATTGGGTATAATGTTTTTGCCAGGAAAGAGAATATGCTTTGAGAACTTTCAAGAGTGGGAAAACTCCTATTCTTGTTGCAACTGATGTGGCAGCTCGTGGTCTTGACATTCCTCATGTTGCTCATGTTGTGAACTTCGATCTTCCCAATGATATTGATGACTACGTACACAGAATTGGAAGGACTGGAAGAGCAGGAAAGAGCGGGCTTGCAACTGCTTTCTTCAACGAGAATAACTCTAATATGGCAAGACCGCTTGCTGAACTTATGCAAGAATCTAATCAGGAAGTACCTGCATGGCTCTCACGCTATGCAGCGCGCCCTTCTTATGGTGGTGGAGGAGGGAGGAACCGGCGATCTGGTGGTGGGAGCCACTTTGGTGGCCGTGACTTCCGCAATGACTCTTCCTCATTTGGCAAGGGAGGTGCTCGTGGCGGTGGTGACTACTATGGTGGAGGCAGCGGCGGCGGTTATGGTGGTTCCTCTTCATATGGGGGTGGTGGCTATGGTGGGGCTGGGGCCCCGAGTGCCTGGGATTAAGATATAGTAGTTCCCTGTTAGGGCTTGTCAAGTCTGGGTTACCTTTTAATCTAGTTTGCACATTAGGTATACATTTTTGGTAGAAGCTGTTATACAGCGACGGTAAAAGGTTAAATGTGTCATCCCCTTTTTTCTTCTGGTTACCAGTGCTGCAGTCTTATCTTGCAGATGTCCATTATGGAGTGTCTTGAGGACTATCAAGCATACAAGAGATTCCTAGTTAGGAATAGGATTTCCACTGCTGAATTCCTAGTTAGGGATAGTAGCTGGTGTTGCTAGGCTGACATTTCTGCCGTAGCTTTTTCCTTGGTTCATGGTTCAATTTGGTGGTCGGCCGGTTGTAGAGCTTGCGGTGAGGGGGCTTTTGCGGCATGATTTTTGTCCTGGATTTGATTTTTAACACCCAAGGTTGAACGAAAGAGGACGGTATGGTCCTTTAGATCCTGTTGTAATGTATATACTGTGAGGTGAGGCTGGAAGGAATAAATATCTAGGTTTAGAGGAAGAAGGGGGAAGTTGTGTGATGTTTCCTATGAGAAGATACTTGGTATTGTGTTTGACTGTGAATCTGCTTTGGATGGAGTTAAACTAATATATTCATTGTCATCCAAATGCGTTGCCTCCTTCCTTTTTGCACGTACAATATTGGGTGCCATTGATCTGCTGATGCTGTTTGGTGTTTTGTTGTAAAATATATTTTGTATTTATGCCAGTGGCAAATTTTATGCACACGAGATTCACTTAGTTTTTTGAATAATACTAGTAACTGAAACCAGCTGTTTTTTTTTTTTACCCTGCATTTTGTATCGTTCGTTAGTTTAAGGGTTCTCACCAAGGTATTTAGTCCGTCATTCGTCTGCAATACCGCCGGTCGGTCGGTGGGTTAAGGGTTGTATTCTCACCTATGTATTTAGTCTGTCATTCGTTTGCAATACAGCCGGTCCGGCTTGTGGATTGTCTGGATAAACGCGTAGATCCTTTTCGTTTCAAGAACTTACCTACGCAGATGCTTCACCATGGTGATGGTGAAGTAATGACTAGTCAATGTTCTAAATGCTTCCCAGTACCACTATCCCTCCCGTGTAATGATGAGTTTTATCGAGATTTTTTGTTCTCTTCAAACAAGAAAACTTTGGACAATTGAACAGAAACCACTCGTGGTATATATAGTGCTTGTGTACCTCTAGGGTTGCTCTTTTGTTTTGAATGGCAATCTAAATGGGTTCTGTCAATTATGAATGGGCACTGACAAGGGTGTACCTTCTCTGCAGCCATGTGGCTTACATCGCTTAACCTAAATGCATGGGCTGCAAATTTATAATTGTAATAGGTGAAGTAAATAACAGGTATATAAGATTCTTTTGAACAAAAAAGAGGAATTCAGAATTAGAAAATGTTTTTCTTTGAATGGAGGAAATAGACCACAAAGTTACATATAGTCAGTCATCATCAACTTTGCAGATATGCACACTAATGGCCAATAATAACCGCATGGCTGCCCATTTTAGATACAATAAAGATCGGTTAAAGGCCTTTTACAGGAAAAGGAGTAACAAATGGACAAACCTATATATACCGATGGTTGCTCCATGTCCGCATTTGGGAACCAAATAATATGCTTGTTGACACAATTACACCACATGTTACCATGAACGTTTCCAAACTGTTACCGAAGAAGCTGGTTTGAAGCAAAATTGCAGCTTACAAGATGACTGCTGAGCGTGGGATTGGGAGGCACATCAGGAAAATTTGACACAACTTTGGTTGTCGAAGGTAGGTTGCAAAATGTGACTAGGCAGTTGTTCCGGGGCTTAGGATTAGTATAGCAAAATGTTTTCTTACCCGATCGAATCCAGAGTACTTTGAATCCTGATTTTACCCGATCCAATCCGTAAGCCAGCAATTCTGAATCAGAAGAACATGGAAGTGGGCATCATCAGATCAGATTATACGTGGACTAGGCTTGACGTGATCGGTAACAACTTGAGAATAGGATTCCCTGGATTAAAAAAAAAAACTAATCTGATATGCCAAGGTAGAATGTTTCATTCTAGGAATGAATGTTTTTTCTTGTTTACTCAAAACAGATATACTTGTTCAGCAATGTTTTCTCCAATCCAGTGTTCATGTCTTGGCAGTTGGCACCTTGCACGTTCAATCAAGTTCCTGGACTGACAGCGTCGTATTGGTTCATCTCTCGTTGGTTTTTTTCCCTTCCCCAACTCAAAACATTCTTTGATTCTCCAAAAAAAAAAAAAAAAAAAAAAATTCTTTATCTTTAGGCCCGGCCGGCCCGGCCCCATCAACGCCGGTTCAACCCAGAGCTGTGAAAGTTCTGGCACCCTGCCTAAGCGCCGCGACGCCCTCCCCGTTCAGCTCGTGTGCATACGCCCCCCTCAAAAAAAAAAGAAGAAAAAGCTCGTGTGCATATGCCATTCCTACGCGCCGTCAGGTCCCAGGTGCTCTGTTTCTCTGAACATCAGTTTCGCTCTTTGCCGTTCTCCGCTGTCCGCTCAGTTCAACAATTGGCTTCTGAAAATTTTTCATGTGCTCCATAGTAGTTTCAGACATGGGAGCAGTGTGCACGTTCGGGACGATTCACGCAGAATTCAAGAGTTGCACAGTAGCGAAGAGTGATGTGAAATTGTGAACGTAACTGCCCAGTCTGAATGTAATGTTATTCTATATGACAGCACAAATTACCATGCGATGCTGCGTTTTGGTGGAGGCAAATCAAATTGCAATTGCTCAGTTCGACAGCTATTCATTTCAGAATATTACAAATCTTAAATGCCTCGAAACAGTCATATACAGCAGGTTTGCAGCTACCTGGACCTCGCAAACATACTGGTGAATTTGCATTGCAGACTCTGCAGTGATCAATGCAACCAAGCCCATGGAACACACAAGGGTGTACCTTCATTTTCTGCAACTAAGCCCATGGAACACACAAAACAAGCACAACGTTGCTTAACCTAATGCATAGCTGTAAGTTTCATAAAAAAGGGAGTTTCTTCTATCTTCTCGACCCTTCCCCTGCTAAAAGGTGAGAGAGGGCGACTGGGAAGCGAATCGTCCCCGGCGCCGATCTCCTTCCATCCCCATCCTCGCCAACGCCTGTTTTGGCTCCGGCGGGCATGGGGAAGGAGGAGAGAAGTGGCCGGTGTACATATTCCACTCTAATCTAGTAGTACTAGGTAGTTTGGATTAGTTTCCTCGTCGGTGTTGCTGCCGATTGGAGGATTTTTGTTCTTCGATTTCATCGATAGCGGAGGCGGCGTCTCCGAAGTGAAGTCGAAGATTCCTTTCTGGGCCAGAGACTTCGTCGATGGCGCCGGTATTTTGTTCCTCCAAGAATCCTTCGGTCCTGCCGTTGTTCTTGTGAGGTATGTGTTCCTCCTTTCCGATAGCTTTGGATTGGAGTTCTCAGTCCTCGTCTTGAGGTCTTCGTCTTCCGTCGGCTGGGGTTGGTCATGGAAGCAACTGGTGTCTGATCCCAGTATGCCTGACGATAATGTGGCCAAGAGCGGGCTATTTGCCGGTGCGTTCATCGCTTTATGGTACGGCTCGTCGATGGCCGTGCTATTGCTGGCGTTCAAATGTGATGTGAGTCGTCAGTTGGGTGTCGGCTACGAGCTTCCTCCTCGGCCTGCTTCTCTGGCAACGGAGGAGAGGCGAGCAGCGGCGATTCAGGTCGACAGAAACGGCGACCTCCAGGAGCTTCTTACAAGGACTTGAATGTAATTTTCTTTTGTTTTGGAGGCTCCATTGCAAGGGCTGGATGTAATGCCACTTTATATCTAATAAAATCCAACCCGTTTTCTAAAAAAAAAAGCTGTAAGTTTCATTGTAAGAGGTGAAACAAATAACAGAAATACAATATTTTGAAAAAAAAAAGAGAAATTAGAAAATGTTGTTCTTTGAAAGGAGGAAATAGACCACAAATTTACATATAGCCAGTAATCATCGACAATGATGGTTGCGTAATAGTACTCAGTTCACACTTTTGGAGATATGCAAACTAACGAGCAGTTACAACATCCTGGCTACCGTGGATCACCCCCACCACCCACGCAAGCACCGGCGGAAGCCCATAACAGCCAGGGTTTGTTAATTCACATTTTACCCCCTCTCAAAAAAGACAGGTGTCGCATGCCTATTAGCCCTGCACCTCATAGGTGCAGGGTATTAATTCACAGTTTTACCCCCTCCAAAAAGGACAGGTGTCGCGTGCCTATTGGCCCTGCACCTAATTGGTACAGGCGGCCCTGCACGGGAGCCGAACTCTTCCAAATGACTTCTAGTACCACTATCCCTCGTGTAATGATGGGTTTTTATCGAGAATTTCTGGTTCTCTTCAAACAAGAAAACTTTAGACAATTGAACGGAAACCAGTCGTGGTATATAATTCCTATATATAATGCTTGTGTGCCTCTGCGGTTGCTCTTTTCTTTTGAATGACAATCTAAATGTGTTCCGTCAATTATCAGTGGGCACTGTCAAGGGTGTATCTTCTCTGCAGCCATATGGTTTACATCGCTTAACCTAAATGCATGACTGTAAGTTTCATTGTAATACGTGAAGTAAAGAACAGACATATATGATTCTTTAGAACAAAAAAGGAATTCAGAATTAGAAAATGTTTTTGCTTCCACCGACAAAAAAAAGAAAATGTTTTGCTTGAATGGAGGAAATAGACCACAAAGTTACATATAGGCAGTCATCATCAACTTTGATGGTTGCAAAATAGTACCCAGTTCACGCTTTTGCAGATATGCACACTAATGGCCAATTATAACCGCTTGGGTGGGGCTGCCCATTTTAGATACAATAAAGATCGGTTAAAGGCCCTACAGGAAAAAGAACCAAATGGACAGACCTATATATACACCATTGGTTGATCCATTTCCGCATGTAGGAACGAAATAATATGCTTGTTGACACTATTACACGACATGTCCATGAACGATTTCAAACTGTTACTGAAGAAGGTGGTTTGAGGCAGGCAACATTGCAGCTTACAAGATGACTGTTGAGCGTGGGGTTGGGAGGCACACATCAGGAAATTTTGACAACACTTGGGAAGCATAAGGTAGGTAACATTACTGAAGTGTTAGTTATTCAAAACCTTGTGGTCCGAGCTCCCACAGTTCTGTTGCAAAATGTGACTAGGCAGTTGTTTTGGGGCTTAGGATAAGTGTAGCAAAATGTTGGCTTTCTTGAGGACCTTTGGCTTTTTGTACATCAATCACTAAAGCTGGTGCAGGAGTTGCAAGTAGAACTGGTTCTCACCCCGTAGAACTAGAATGAGTCTTAATGGAGCTAAGAGTGGTCTACCTGATTTGTGGCTCCCCTGTTTTTCTAAACCCTCTGTTGCATCTGCCCTGCCCCTAGCTGTACCAGTGTACCTTGCTTCAATGCGAGCATGCAGTTTCTGTTGCTCAGTTTTAAGCCGTAACATACTTCATGCTTGTTTGATGCTTATGGAAAAATATTTGTGAACTTTGACTTGCTATATATACACACGCTATCCGTATTTGGGCTCGGGAGAGTTACACTTGTTCATGGCCTATACAAGTCTCACCCGATCGAATCCAAAGTAGTTTAGTGAATAATGATTTTCTTTGGCCCAAATCCGTAATAATAATTCTATATCAGAAGAAAATGGAAGCGGGCATCAGATCATATCAATACGCGGAATAGGCCTGGCGTGATGAGTTACTAAAACACACACACACACACACACACACACACACACTTGAGAATCGGATATGCCACGGTAGAATGTTTCAATTCTAGCAATGAATGTATTTTTTTTCTGTTCACTCAAAACACTTGGCACCTTGCACGTTCAAGTTCCTGGACTGACAGCGTCGTATTGGTTCATCTCTCGTTGTTTTTTTTTTCTCCTTCCCAAACTCAAAGCATTCTTTAATCTTTAGGCCCGGCTGGCCAGGCTCCATCAAGGCCGGTTCATCCCAGATGTGAAGTTCGGGTACCCTTCCTACGCGCCGCGACGCCTTCGCCGTTCAGCTCGTGCGCATACGCCATTCCTACCCAGCCGTCAGTACTCAGGTCCCAGGCGCTCTGTTTCTCTGAACCTTAGTTTTGCTCTTTACCGTACTCCTCTGTCCGCTCAGTTCAATAATTTGATTCTGAAATTTTATCTTGTGCCCCATACCAGTTTGAGACATTGTAACTGTCTGCACGTTCGGGACGATTCACGCAAGATTCAAGAGTTGCATAGTATCAAAGAGTGATGTGAAATTCTGAACGTCGCTGCCCAGTCTGAATGTAATGTTAGTATTCTATATATGACAGCACAAATTTACCATGCAATGCTGCGTTCTGATGGAGGCAAATCCAATTGCAATTGCTCCGTTCAACAGCTATTCATTTTTGAACATTACAAATCTTAAATGCCTGCAAACAGTCATATACGGCAGGTTTGCAGCTACCTGGACCTCGCAAACATACTGGTGAGTTTGCATCTCGCAGACTCTGCAGCGATCGATGCAACCAAGCCCATGGAATACACAACACAAGGGTGTAGCCCATGGAACACACTAGGAGTACGTTGCTTAACCTAATGCATAGCTGTAAGTTTCATTGTAAGAGGTGAATATAAATAACAGGAATACAATATTTTGAAAAAAATATATTCAGAATTAGAAAATGTTTTTCTTTGAAAGGAGGAAATAGATGGTTGCGAAATAGTACTCAGTTCACACTTTTGGAGATATGCGCATTAACGAGCAATTAACACCATGGCTACCCATTTTAGATACATAAAGATCTCTTAAAGGCTCTACAAGAAAAGGAGAAGCAAATGGACAGACCTATATACACCAGTTGTTGCTCCATTTCCGCTTGTTGACACTATAAGAACACATGCTGAATGCATGAGTTCAAAGTGTTACTGAACAAGAACAAGGTTTCAGGAAGAATTGCAGCTTACGGCATAGTGCTGAGCGTGGGGTTGGGACGCACATCAGGAAAGGTTGTCTCTACCTACGGGCCAGATCTTACTTATTCAACACACCGTTCTCCCACCATTCATGGTCGTGCAGCGAGATGTCACTATAAAGCTGCTTTGGGGCTTAGGAGCAGTGTAGCAAAATGTTGGATTTCTTGGTGTCCTTTAGCTTTTGCTCGACAAATCACCAGGTCTTGCAGTTGAAAACAATCCCATAGAACTGACAGCAATCTTAACGGAACTAGGTTTGATTGTGGGCTCCCCTATTTTTCTAAACCGAGCATGCAAGTGCCAATCGATGTCTTTTTCCCCCTGTTCACTCGGACAGATTTGAGATGCAACATTTACAGGTTCAACAGTATGTTGTTTCCTCAATCAGATGTTCAGTTCTTGGTACATTGTAGGTCCAGGCAGGGTTCACAAAACCGAGAAAACCTCGGTTTTCGATAGTGTCAAAACGGGTCCAGTTTCCGACAAAACCAAGTGAAAACCAATTTTGCTATAGTATACAGGTTTGTTCTGTTAAGGAAAACCGATCGTCCAACGAAACCAGACCGGACCGATTAAGTACGGTTACCGCAAAAACCGATCCCTTCTTTGTCGGTTTTGCAAACCTTAGGTCTAGGTTCCTGGACTGACAGCGTCTGATCGGTCCTCCTCTTGTTGGGTATTTTCCAAACATGCAAGGAATCCCAAATCTTTCCCTGCACCAGATACCTGACCGTACAAGGCGGCACCTCCTCCGTTTCAAGTCCAGCAGCAGCAGCAGCGCGATGGAGACTATCCATTGAAGAGGATAATTCATATGACACCACTAGTAAGAGAAGCTATCCACACAACAACACTAATAAGCGTGACATCTACACAACACCACTGAGCTAATTACAACACACAATTATCTGTTTTTTCAATCGTTTTAGGCCTCAATTGACAAGTGAATGGACATTTGTGCTCTTCTTCTCTTCTTTCCTTTCCGTCGGTTCTTCCTGTGTTCCCCAGCCGCTCTTCTCTTTGCCCCGTTCGGTTAAACGTTGCCATGAGTCCCGGTCACCTCCTCACCCCAGCCATTAGATACAGCGAGGCTATGGCGAATCCTCGGGCGACGGGCGACGTCTTGCGCAGGGGCATCACACGGCGGCCTGTGGTCCGCGACGGCGTAAGCGGCGTCGGGCTCGCAGCCTGCCGTCCCTGGTAGCGCATGTTCTCGAGCAAGGGTGTGGCCTCGGACTCGCAGCCTGTCATTCCCAATGGCGCATGGCCTCAAGCGGCATGGAGGGCGTGGCGTGGCAGGAGCAAGTGACATGGAGGCGCGCGTCGCGTCTGCGGAGGCCGGGCAGTGGAGGGAGGCACGCGTCACAGTGGCGCGACGGAGCGGGCGGCACGACAGGGGCCGGTGGCGCGGTAGAGGCTGAGCGGCGCTGCCGTCGATGAAGATGAAGCTCTCTGTACAGTCAGGGGCAGAAACGTTATTTCTGTTGTCTGTTTTGGCAAAAAGAAAAAGAAAATTGTTGTGTGGACATCTCTACTTAATTACTGATGTTGTTCTCTGGATGGTGCCACATGAACAGGCCCTCTGTTGATGAGACATGTGACACGACTGGCACTTCTCCGGCTGGGCTCGGCGGCGTGGGCTCTGGGGACCCGGCTTCATAAGAGCAAGCCCAATGGCTTGTTACGACCGACATGTTAGTAAGAAATCGAGGTGGAGGAAAGAGAAATCGAAAAATTCCTTCGCTTGGCGCTCGCAGACGCGACCATTGATTTCTGCTCTTTCCACTGTTCATCGGGCCCACGGCCATCTTTTCCCACCCACATACGGAGGAGATGCCACTCACCTGGGATAAACAATATTTTTTGCAGACTTCGCTCGTCGCATGCGTTGAGTGAGCTCGGCGCGTGCCTTGGCTGAAGGAGGACGTGTTTGGTCGATTCGACAAGCCCATTGGCCTTGCTCTAAAGGGCTTGATGTTGCATTTGTACATACTCTGACAGTGCGGCGAGATGCGGCACAAAGTGCTCCGCGCCCTGCCGCCACGCCATGAGCCTCCGAGACCATGCCCCGAGAAGCGCCGCCACGCTCCGTCGCGCAGCCAAACCGGAAGCCTCCACGATGCCGTGCACCTCCACTACGCCAAGCTGCGCTCCACGACGCCCCACTACCATCGCCCAGCACGTCGCTGCCCGCTTGCTGCGGTTTTCATGGGTTGAACCCGTCTTGACCCAACCCGTGAATGGGCGTCTCTTACAGTTCGAGTTGGGCTTGGTTGGGCGGGTTTGCTAACCCATGCACAGGACTAGCGTTCAGGGTGGGACGGGGGACATGGCACGGTGCCAAGAGCTCTTAGGCGTGTACACCAACCACACGGCGTGCAGAGAACTTTCGTCTCTGGTGGTGTGTATTCTGACGACACTGCACATCGCGCGGAGCCGGCTCCATACACAGTAGACCTGTCCCAGCCCTTTCCAGGACTGACCGCAGAAGCCATCGATGCCACGCGCACGGCAAGACGCGACGGGAATGTGTTTTTTCATGTGTTTTTTCGGCGTGCAAATTAAGCAGTCGAGCCATGTGGAAATGCATATGGAGCGCTGATGGTGTCCGGCGAGCACGTCAGCGCCGTTGCCTCGCTCGTAACGCGTCCGCGTGCTCACGCGCAGCCTCGTACGCGGGTGGAGGACAGCCGTCGAGAAGGAGCTTTGCCACGGCCAGGGCCGCCATGGACGTGCTGGATCACGTCTTCCTGCAGACAATGTCTCGTCCCGAAGACACAACAGCGATCGGCGTCTCCGTCTGCTACGTACGGCGACAGCGCGCGGACGGACCTTGACACCGCCTTGGTCGTCGCCACAGCAAAACGGAGAGGAGGCGGCGGAGGAAGAGGAACCGGCCGGGTAGCTCATCGACCACCGATCGTAGACTTATTGGCGAAGCCAGGTAAGGCAAGCGTGGTGCAATGGCACCACGGTAGAAAATAAATTTCAGTTGAAATCATCTAATTTTTACCTTATGTGCACAAGGCTGGATCAAAAATGTGCACCACTACATCGCTTCGGAGGCCTCACAAGCAAGGTGTGCACCTGGGTGTCGAGAGCTCTAGCTTCGCCACTTATTGCGATTGATCGCCTTGTGAGGAGCTGGCCGAGGTCGACACGCATGGATTCCTTACCCAGGTTGCGAACCCGGCAACAATCGGCATTGTGCGGTGAAAGGATCAAATGGTTCAGTACGTGCTGGTAGAACTGGGGTATATGTCAACAGGCGATTAGAGTTTGCGGGAAAAGATGTTGGAATTAACTCGGAATGCTGATAGAATCACTTGTGTTGATCTTTTTTCTTTTGCGAGGGGACGTGGAACTTGTGTTGATCTGACTGCACACTCACGGTTTCTTGTGTCCCATCCTTTTCGTTGGATGCATGAGATCACTGAACCGAGCTCCGGGGAGGCTGTCCACTCTCACTCACTCGAATTGTGACGTACCCGTTCCCCTAATCTCTTGCATCAAACTTTACTTACAGCGGTAGCGCACAGAAGATCCCACCCACGTCACCCTCCTTGATCCCCTCGAAGGATCGCAGCTCACCGTCGGATGCTTGTTACTCACCACGAACGGCCGAGCTTTCTCCGGGCGAAAGAACCCTAATCCACCTACCTACCCCCTAGGAGCGGTGTCAGAGCGCCGGCCACCATAAATTCTCCCTGTCCCGAGGCGATTAGGGTTTGCGTGACGCAGAGCCCTCTCCTCCCCGCCCCGCCCCACCCCACCCACGCTCTCGCTAGCATCGCCGCCGGAATCCTCCTGCCCGCGAACTAGGGTTCTGCATTTCTGCACCACCACAGCACACGCGAGAGGAAAGGTTTTGGGAGGGAGGCGGTTAGGGTTTGCGTCTCCGGCAGCGGCAGCTCCATCGGAACGGCAGTCCGGCCACTCTCCAGGCGAATCAGCCCGTCGGTGAACGTCGTCGGGCGTCAGCCTGACTGCGTGAGTTCGTCGCCCCAACCTCAGGTACGCGAATGATCTCCATCCACGTTTCTGTTTTCTGGTGCTATTTGGCCGGGTGGATCTAGGCATCTCCATGGCATGTTTCTCGTTACCAGATCTTACGAAATGATGTTAGTCCTGGACAGGAGTGACTCGCCCCTAGTTTTTTTCAGATTGTAGTATAACATATAGATCCATCCCCGTTTTGCTAGCACTTGATCCAATCGGCAATGGAATCGAATTCCTTGTACCTGCACATATATGTCTACTAGCTCTATGCACCTTCAACTTCATTTCGCCATTTTGTAGGATGTTTTTGTTGGTACAAGTTAGTAGTTAGGGTTCATTTCTCTGACTTATACTGTCACTCTCTCTTCATGTTTTGTGTGTACCATAAGCGACACGAAATAATTAAACATCATCCTGAGGTTCAGATGTTTACATTTGCTGTCGCTGCATGCAAGACCTCGCGCGCCACAGCTTGTGCGCTGTTAATGAATAACGATTTCCAGTTTTATTGGTGCACTCTATGTGTCATGTTTTCTGTCAAAATGATCATTTCTAACTGACTAACGAGACGATTTTTATGATGCTTGATAGGGTGTTCGTGACCACCAGTGCTTGTGCCATGGAAGAGCCACAGAAGGGCAGTGGACTATCACAAATTGGTTCTGATTCTGAAGCAGAACCTATGGCAGTGGATAACAATGGAGCAGAAAAATCCCATACTATGGATGGAGCAAACTGTGGGTCTCCTATGGATGTTGATGAAGGACAGACCTCTATGGATGTGGATGTTAAAGGAAAATCTTGGTCGGAGCCACATGCACAAGTTCCTATTGAGATGAGTGTGGAAAGCCTGGAGAAGTTCTGCAGGGAAGCATCGCGATCCTTTTTCGATGAAGTTGGTCTGATTAGCCATCAGATAAATTCCTATAATGAGTTTATCTCGCATGGGCTCCAGGACCTTTTTGATTCGCTCGGTGAAGTGACTGTAGAACCGGAGTGTGATCCTTCGAAGAATAGATCAGGTGTAGAGAAGCATGCCACCATGAAGTTTGGGCGAGTGAAGCTTGAAAAGCCTGTATTTTGGTCTGGCAAAGATGAAGCTGAGATTAATTTTAAACCAAAGCAGGCTCGCCTCCGGAATATGACATATGCATCTACAATGAAAGTTGAAGTGACTACTCAGGTCCTGAACATTTTCATTCTAATATCCTCCACTTATTTTTTTTTGACATGATTTACTTAAAAATATGCTACATACGCATACAAACTGTAAAATCAGTGATAAAAGAACATATTACAAAATGCTTTGACATGATCGCATGGTCATTATTTTCGACACTGTAAGGTGTATATCACTCGTGTTATCATAAGCTAAACCTGCCAACTAAAGAACTAATTTGATGTCATATTATTCCCTTGTCCCTCATCAACTTAGAAAATAGTCCACAATGTAACATTAAACGGATCAACTAAGGATTGGATGCGTGATTTGTGATTAACAACGTCATGAGTAGTTCTTATTATCTGCACGATGAATTCCAGTTCCACTATATGCCAATACATTTACTTATCCTAGTAACATTGTATGTTGATTTCTCTCCTGTGCATAACTGAGCCATTAAATTATAGCATTGATACTTGTGTGATACTGTTATCCAGATTTAACGAGGTACAGTACGTAGCCTGACTATTTGAAGTGTTCTTGACTGTATCAGGTTTACTCTTTAGAGAAAAGTGAATGTACAGGGAATGATGGTATTGTTCACAAAGGGACTATCTTAATGAAACTCACTGGATATTTATTGGCCGCCTTCCGGTTATGGTGAACTCGAACTTATGTTGGCTGCATAGTCTCAAGGAAAGTGACTGCCTGTTTGATTCCGGTGGATACTTTTTGGTCAAGAGAATGGAGAAGGTATAGCTCTGTAACCTCCATTTTCTTAATTAATTCATTATTTGTTAATGTTTCATGCTGGATGCTTAAATTTATTGCTTGTTAAGAGTCCTTTGTGCAATCTGAAATGACTTTGTAGGATTGTGAGCTTTCTTTTCTCTCATATCAAAATCTTAATATTTGTGTTACTGTTAGCTCTTCAGAAGATAAAGAGGTCCATAAATCTTTTTATGATTTCACTTGTACAAAATATGCTGTCTCTACAGTTTTTTGTCATATAAACACGGGGTGCTAACAAAAGAATTAGCTTAGGTGCACTGGCCACGTAGTATGTATGCTACTGGTACCCTATGCTGGCCTTTTTTCTTTTAGTCCTGTATGGCGTCAATCAACATTCTGCGTATTAATGTTATTTGAACCATAGGATTCACATTTTTATAGTTTCAAATGTGGCTAATGATTGTTCGTATTGACACTGAGGATTTACTGATTACACACACTTTGAGACGATTATATCTAGTATGGGAGCAAGTAATTAAGCTGGATTGCTGAGCATTTTCTGAGTTCATTAATTGGGACCTTCCTTTTTAAGGAGCGACTATCAAAGGATCATCCCTTCACAAATAAAAAAAAATCCTTTTCTGCAACAAAAACATTCGTATCATATGTAGCATGTTTCTTCAATGCCATTAAGTTTCTTTCTTTGTCAATCCTGCAGGTATTTATTGCTCAAGAAAAAAGATGTCTGAGCAGGATTTGGATTGCAGATCGACCATGTTGGACCGTGTCTTTTTTGACTGAAATCAAACGGCAACACATATATGTAAAGCTACTGGAATCCACAAAGAGCAAAGACATCAGTGGGGGCAAAATCATCTCCATTTCCTTTCTGTACGCAACTATGCCAATTTGGTTATTGTTTTTCGCACTAGGCATTTCATCGGATAAGGAAGCATTTGATGTGATAGATATGGAAGACTGTGATGATTCTGTTACCAACACAACATATCTGACTATCGAAGAATCTGATGAAGTGTGTCAAGGCTTTCGGAAATCAAAATAGAGCCCGCCAGTATGTTGATCAATTGATTAAAAATTCAAGATTTCCTCC
This sequence comes from Eragrostis nindensis, assembly GCA_012490785.1. NCBI lineage: Eukaryota > Viridiplantae > Streptophyta > Magnoliopsida > Poales > Poaceae > Eragrostis > Eragrostis nindensis. The sequence goes on from JAAXCT010002308.1 coordinate 59,632, forward strand.
AGCGGAATCATTTGATGATTATGTTGCTAGATATATATCTCTTTCCTGATATTAGTGGAAATAGAAACAAAGCACTTTTCTTAGGTTATATGGTGAAATGCCTGCTAATGGCTTACGCTGGGAAGCGTAAATGCGATAACAAGGACGATTTCCGGAACAAGAGATTGGAACTGGCTGGTGAATTGCTTGGAAGGGAACTTCGGGCACATATTAGGCATGCAGAGAGACGCATGGTTAAGGCCATCCAGAGGGATTTGAATAGTGAGCATGATTTGAAAGAACTTGAGCGTTATCTAGATGCATCAATTATTACTAATGGTCTAAACCGTGCCTTCTCCACTGGTTCTTGGTGCCATCCGTACAAAAGAAATGAACGAATCCCAGGAATTGTTGCAACTCTAAGGTGAACAAATCCTCTTCAAACGATATCAGACTTGAGGAAAACCTGCCAGCGAGTTGCTTATGCGGCTAAAGCTGGTGATGCAAGATATCCGTAAGTTTTTTTAAAAATCTCGAACAAAGTTTTGCATATCCGTCATGCGCCTTTGTATTCTTTTGTATAGTGTATACTGACTTGTGACAAAAACCCTTACAGGAATCCATCTTTTTGGGGGAAGCTTTGTTTTATGTCCACTCCTGACGGGGAAAACTGTGGACTTGTAAAAAATCTAGCTGCCACTGCAATTGTTAGCTCTAAGGTGGTGCAGCCTTTGGTTGACAGTTTCATTTCTTGTGGAATGAGTAATCTGGATGAAATTCCTAGCGAGGAAGTTACAAGAATGGACAAGATTTTTCTGAATGGTATCTGGGTAGGGTCTTGTAATGATCCAGCTTCTTTTGTTTTGCGATTAAGGTGCATGAGACGCATCGGTCAGATTGATCCACAGGTTTGCTCTCTCTCCCTCATCTCAATGCATTAACATGTGTATGTTTGTTGCTTTATGTGTTTACACGACCTCCACATTCTATACAAATATCGCACTCAATGATGTCTATAATGTTTATACATGTTTCATGCTATAAATAGGTTGAAATCAAAAGGGACAAGCGTCATAAGGAAGTTCGTGTGTTTTCCCATGCTGGGCGAATCCTCAGACCACTTCTTGTGGTTGAAAATCTTAATAAAATCAGAAAACCAAAGCGCCATTCATACTCTTTCAAAGAACTAATACAACAAGAAGTTATCGAGTTCATTGGTGTTGAAGAGGACGAAGATATAATATGTGCTTGGGGAATCAGGAATTTGTTGGGGAGTGAAGCGAGATCCCTAATTATACTCACTGTGAGCTGCATCCTTCTTTTCTTCTAGGATTAAGTTGCAGCCTTATTCCGTTCGCAAACCACAATTTTGCCCGGAGGGTACTGTACCAGTCTGAAAAACACTCGCAGCAAGCTATTGCATATTCTACGACGAGTCCACTTATCAGAGTCGACACTCTTTCTCACCAGCTATATTATCCTCAGAAGCCCCTTTTCAAAACAGTTGTAGCTGATTGTATTGGAAGAGCAGATTATGCTTCTGGAAAAACAGATGACTTTGCTAGACCTGAATATTTCAATGGCCAAAATGCAATTGTGGCCATCAATGTTCATCAGGGTTTTAACCAAGAGGATTCCCTGGTAATGAATAAGGCATCTCTTGAACGAGGTATGTTTAGAACTGAGCACCTCAGGAGCTATAAGGCAGAAGTAGAGAACAAACGACTGAGATCGAAGGAAAAGATATACTTTGGAAAAATGGAAAGTAAAAGGGGACGTGTTGACAATCTTGATGATGACGGCTTCCCATACATTGGTGCGCGTCTTCAGACCAATGATATTGTTATCGGGAAAGTCTCAAATACTGGAGAAGACCACAGTGTTAAGCTGAAGCATACTGAAAAGGGAATGGTACAGAAAGTATTACTTTCAGCAAATGATGAAGGAAAGAATTTTGCTGTGGTTACTCTAAGACAGGTAATCATGTTTATTTGTAGCAGGCAGAAATATAGCAGGCAGAAATATCATTTATGTCGCACTTCTTCAACTATGGCTTCACTAGCAATTATCCTAATCTTACCTATGAAAAAATAGAACACTGCATTTTTCTCTTCCTCTCTCTCACTGTTCCATGGATTTTGTGATAGAAAGCATTAATATCTGCAATGCTTCTTCGTTGAATGTGTTCTCAGTTTTGTATGCATAATAGTATGTCACGCTTCAGGCTATCAGCAAACTAACCTTCTTGTTTGGGAGAGATTATTTTGGTTTCATTGACCTTTCCTTTTTTAAAAGAAATCATGAATTCTCTACCTTTTTTCGTGCCCTGGAGCAAAGCTATAAGTATGGGTACTGCGGAGAGGCCATGGTATTATGGGTGGGGTTCCTAACATAAAACCAAACCTGGTATACTTTATTACCATTCTGTAAGGCCAATAGTTCTTTTCATTCCACCTCTACATCCATCACAGAAAGTGACTACATGAGACAATGAGTATAGAGAAATGGGTGGGCCCAGGTGGCTTGCTTCCATAGTTTAGCTGGCAGCCTAGCTCCCTCTTTTACCCATTATCATGAGATTTATTTTTCTGCTAAACACGTGTAATGACATCGCCGGGTAACACTTAACCAGGCAACTCAATAATGTTGTGAATGCAGCATAGTTCTATTTTTCTTTTATCCTTACATTTCCAACACGACATGTCTTAGTTTTTATTGGCTGTATAAAATTATGTGTCTGTTCCTATTTCAGGTTCGGTCACCGTGCCTTGGTGATAAATTTTCCAGCATGCATGGCCAAAAAGGTGTTGTGGAATTTCTGGAATCTCAGCAGAATTTCCCATTTACTCACCAAGGCATAGTCCCAGATATTGTCATAAATCCACATTCCTTTCCATCACGTCAAACTCCTGGTCAGCTGCTGGAAGCTGTGCTGGGAAAGGGAATAGCTCTTGGAGGTACAATGAGATATGTGACACCGTTCACGACAGCATCGGTTGATGTTATTGCCGAACAGTTGCATAAGTAAGTGTTTCTATTTTGCAATTGATGAATTAGCTGCTTCTATGATTCAGAAACTATCATTTTGCACTCTATGCATAGATGAAATACTTTCGAAGGGTTAACATTTTATTGATCATATTTTAAGTGAGCTTTGTAATTAGATAAACATAATATCATACTTTGGAAGAGTCTTGTGCATAATTAATGTGTCTTGTTCTTTGGGCTCAGTTAGTAGTTACTTCTTACTGCACATACCACATGTTTCGTAATGTACGCTTCTATCAGTACACAATATCGTTTGATTTGATGTTGATGTGTAGATTTCTTTTTTAGTTAGGCGTTAAAGGTGGAACTACATAGGTTTTCATTTTCTGAAGATTTACTGATATATGTATCAGTTAGTGCTTCTTTTGTTAAACCGAGGCATCCATAGTACGTGTCACTAGAAACGAATCTGAATGTACTCATGTACTGGTATTTGGAATGTGTGCATCCTATTTTAGATTACCATGTGTTTTGTTATAGGGACTAGAATCTGAAAATGAGAATATCTTTTGTGAGTTAGTTAATTTCCAAAACTCACGTATCTTATTGCTTGTAGGGCTGGATTTTCAAGATCCGGAGCCGAAAGTGTTCTTGATGGCTGTACAGGTGAAAGGGTACAATCCTTGATTTTCATGGCCCCTACCTTTTACCAAAGGCTGATTCACATGTCAGAAGATAAGGTGAAGTTCCGGAACACCGGACCGGTGCACCCACTCACAAGGCAGCCTGTTGCTGACAGGAAAAGGTTTGGCGGAATTAAGTTTGGAGAAATGGAACGCGATTGCCTTCTTGCCCATGGTGCAGCGGCCAACCTCCATGAGCGGCTCTTCATGCTCAGTGACTTCTCCCAGATGCATGTCTGCCAGACTTGTGAGCGTGTGGCCAATGTTATCATTAGGTGCGTTCCAGGAGCTAAAAAGATCCGCGGCCATACTGTGGCTTCTGCAAGTCTTCCGAGAACATAGTACTGATCAATGTGCCCTATGGTGCAAAGTTGCTCTACCAGGAGCTCTTCAGCATGGGTATCTGTCTCAAGTTTGAGACGGAAGTCTGCTAGAATTCTTAAATTTGTTATCCAGTCATGTACAAATTAGTCTGTCAAGATGTCGTTATCTACTTATGTTATGTGACAGCTATGTGATCCTGGCATAGTTAGGAGCTTAGGATGGTAATGTGCTGTTTCATTCTACTCCTCTATGCCCAGGTGAATGAACGTTAATTTCCTGTTTCCTGTGTGGTTTGCTCTGCCGCATGCCTTTCTTAGCAGATCGTATTTGTGTAGTAGGAGTACCTCTGATGCTCAGTTGGGATTAGGAAATATTGCTATTGCAGTTTGGCGTGGACTAATTAATCGAATGTCCTGCAGTTATGCAGCGCGATCACATGACCACATCTATTAAATTCCGACTTCAGACGTAAATGTAATGCGACCGCAAGGATCTTAGTCTTGTTGACGCAATCTGGTCACTGGGAAAGTATGAACATCGGCCACATAAATCTGGTCACTGGGAACGTATGAACATCCGCCACATAAATCTACCCGTAGAAGTTTGGCTCCCTTAGTCTGGTTTAGTGACTAACGATGTCAGTTTACTAGTGGAGATCGGCGCAAAAAAGCTAAATAGTGCGCTGAAACATAGATCTAGGAGCCTGTCAAAGGATTATGGCCAAATCTTATCTTTAACTTTGCACCTACGCATTACATCTTAAAAAGTATGATTAAGAAATTGATGTGAACTGTAACAGCCTACTATAGGAAAAGAAGCGAGCAAAGGAGAGGAGCTACAATAGCAGCACAAAGCACGGCTTCGACAGCGTTGGGGCATCTAAAACAATGGGCTCGGAAACCATGCAGATCCGATCACTAGTACAAAAAGAGCCTAATATGACACTTGAAATTTTACAGCAGTGGCGCACACCCACCTATCCGTCACTGCAGGCTCGCGCGAGATACTGTAGCAGATAGCAGTGGCGAACAAGATGACATCAACGAAGCTACAGTACCTGGAGCACTTATCAGTGGCGGACATCGTGACATCAGCGGCGGTGGCACTGAAAATAACACAGCAGTGGCGGGCGCAACTACGTCACATAAACATCAATGGCGGACCGGCCCATTTCGGCCCGTTTCGGGCCCGAGCGGTCCACCTGCTATATAAGCAACACTCAGCAACCCCAACCCTAACCCCCCGTTCTCTCTCCGCACGGCGCCGCACCTCTCCACTCTCTCCCTCTCTCCAAATCATCTTCCCCTCTCCAAGTCGATCCAGATCCGCGACGGCGACAGCGCAGGGAGTAGGGCGTGGCGACGGGGATCCTCCGGCGAAGCGGCGGCTTCGTCGCCAGCTCGCGCGACAGAGGAGGTTGCCCGGCTGCCGGCCAGCTTCACCGGCGCCGTCCGGATCGACCTCGCCGTCCTGCTTCCTCCCTCCCTTCTCCCCTCACCTCCCGCACGACACTCTCCCTCCCTCTCTCCTTCCCTAACTCTTTTCTCTCCTCTTCGCAGATCGGACCGTGGCGGCTAGGGTTCCGGTGTCTTCCTCGAGCACGGCGACAGCGGGCCGGCTCCTCGGCGCGGCGACGGCGACGGCGCAACCACAGCGCGGCGAAGGTCGGCGCGGATCGACGCTCCCTCAAGCGCCTCCTCCTCCCTCGGCATGGAGTCCTCCGCGAGCCGACGCATCGTCGACGGCGAGACTGCTCGTGGAGGGCGCTCCGACGGCAAGGTGAACCTGGCGGCGTGGCGACGGCGGCTCGGCGAGGTGGACCTGGTGGCGCGGCGACGGTGGCTTCGTGGGTGACATGGTGGCGCGGCGATGGCGGCTCGGCGAGGTGGACCTGGGGGACGTGCGACGGCGGCTAGGGTTGGCCCATCCGCATTTTCTTTTTAGCATTTCCTGTGCTTAGCAGTGGCGGGCGTTTCGCCTGTCACTGCTATTTCGATGTTTCCAGTGGCGTGAGCCGAGTGGCGGTCGGTTTGACCGCCACCGCAGGCTCAAATCACCCGCCACCGAAGGACTCTATTGTACTAGTGGATGGAGGATTACTGTCCCTCATCAGCATCGCCTTTTGGGGCCTCTTTGCCCTCCTCAGCTCCATCCTGCACCAAAGATGAAATAAAATTTTAGCTCCAAATAGGTGGGTAATATCCACAAGACAGGCAACAAATGATTATATTTAGGGGAAGTCATATTTGACCAAAGTATCAGGACACGGACAGATTTAATTCACAGAGCATCAATTCACTGGCTGTAACATTCAAGAGTTTTAATACTGTTTATTGATTCAAAATTTAAGATCAGAAACTTAAAGATGCCACAAGACGTTCAACAAAAATTTAAAGCAAATTTTTTTAAAAAAACACAATATTGAACCTAAAATTCCAAAATAGAAACAGGATGGCTGCAGCAAGATAAGAGAAAAACTCAATGTCCTCTGCTCAGGTTCGGAGCTCTCGTGAGCTGCAGGTGCCTAGGAGGTGCCTTCACACTACAACAAAACATGGCTTTTGTAACACATACCTGTAACAGAAGTAGGAATATGAATGTGTTACAAAAATATTTCATAGTAACACAATCATTTATGTTACTGAGTGTTCTTTAACACAAATTCTTGTTTTGTAAAAATGTGTTACAGATAATTATTCTAGTAACACAAAAATAGTGTTACAACTATAGTGTTACATGGAAAGCAATATGTTCTAAGCATCGCAAGCCTTGAACTCATAGTAACACAGACAAATGTTACTGTTATGTGTTACTATAAACTGTAGTAACACTTTTTTTAGGCTATAGTAACATATATTCAAATAGTTTTAAAGTTAAAAGCAATTAAGGATAACTTCTAATCATATATGCATGAGTAGTGTAGTGGAAACTTAACAACTAGTGATGGATAAGGTCTTAAGATCGAATCCTAGCAGCCACTAATTATTTACAATATTTTTTTTACTAATAACATATTTTTTTTAGATATAGTAACACACTTACATGTGTTCCTATATTATTATTGTAACATATTTTTTCACAAGCAGTAACACATATATGTGTTACACTAGAACATGCTGTAGTAACACCAGCATATGTATCACTTATTATATGTGTTACTATAGGTCTCTGTAACACTTTTCTCTAACTTTAGTAACACATATATGTGTTAAAAAAGCCTCACGTGACGTAGTGTCAGTGAGTGCTGCCTCCAATTTTCAAGTGTCTGCATGTGAAACCAAAAAACAAAGTTTCTTAACTTAAAAAAACACAATATTGCACAAAAGGGAAACCAGAAACAAAAGAAACCATAAACTCATAAGACGTATCATGCATAAGGCAAAAAGGTTTAAAGTTTCATGGTTAGCTTAAATTTTGTCATATATCTAATGTTTTAGATGGTCAATTCACTTCCCTTTTTATAATGTTTCTTCACAAAGAGACATTATCATAACCTCTCAATCATCCTAGAATTTTTGTCCCCGGGGAAGTTGCGCCCCATATAATTCAACAAAGTCAATAGTGGATTAGTTACACATTATAAGATTCACATTATAAGGATCAGGTCACGGGTCGGGGCGCGTCCGCGGGCTCACGCAGAGCCTCGTGCACGGATGGAGGGCGGCCGTCAAGAAGGACAGAGCTCACCACGGCCAGGCACGCGCTAGATCTCTGCGGCCCTGTCTCTCCAGCAACCCCGGACAGGTGGCAAGCAATACAGTCTGCTCCTCGTCAATGACTACTCACGCTATATGTGGCTCGAGCTCCTCTCATCCAAGAGTGACCCGATGCCTCAATGAAGCAAGTAGAAACTAAGCCAGCACAAAAAACCAGAGTAAACGCTGCCCACACGTTCTACGGACGGATAATGGCGGCGAGTTCACTTCGTCGGAATTTGCATGCTACTGCGTGGAGCAGGGCATCGCCATACACGCCACAACAGAACGGTGTCATGAAGAGAAGGAACCAGAGAGTGCTCACCACGGCGCAGGAGTGTTGTTGAATCAGAGGAAGGTGCGTGCTACTGGGATGAAGCTGTTTGCACGGCTATCTTCCTCCCCAACCGCTCCTCGATGAAGAGCCTCGCTGGGATGACGCCGTATGAGGCTTGGACTGGTAAGAAGTTGGTCGTCTCCTTCCTGCGCACATTTGGTTGCCTCGCGTACGCTATGGTTGTGAAGCTCGTTTCCTCCAGGCTCGACGATCGTGGCCGTGCGCCGATCTTCATCGGCTACGCCAACAAAACCAAGGTGTACAAGTCACTGAATCCTGCTATGGGCAAGGTGATGGTGTTCCGTGACGTGATCTTCAACGAGTATGTTGGCTGGGACTGAGAAGGAAAGAACGTACAAAGGCGATCCGGTCATGGCGGCTCCGGACGACTTCCGCCTTGAGCGAGTAGTGTAGCATGTCTACGAGCCTGCTCCAGCGAGCATGGACAGGGGAGCCCAAACGCCGTCACCACCACCTGCTGCGTTCACCCCTTCTCTTGCTCCGACAACGCCTCCTCCACAAGCTGCTACTGCTGCACCGGCCTACCCTATTTTTGTCACACCGATGATGAGGACCGGCGGGATGTGCACGCCGATGATGCTCCCGTGCGCTTTCGCACGGTTGATGACATGCTTGGTGTGGCCGAACCAGCACCAGGACCGGCTATGGGGGTGTGTGTGACATCCTGGCCCAGGGCTTAATAGGATTGATAGAATACTCATGTCAATAAGTTGCAACTTCTTTTTCAGAAGCTCATCTCGAAAGAACTCCGAGGATAAGCGTACTTAGGTGACCGACCGGGAAGTTTCTTCCTGGGTGCGCACGAGTGAGGACAAAGTGCTCGCAAAGGCTACGTCGAGCAGCCGGTTATCGACTACGAGGACGCTTTCGCACCTGTTGCATGGCTGCAATCAGTGCGGCTGCTGCTTGCGCTGGCTGGGCACAAGGGATGGGCCGTGCACCACATGGAAGTCAAGTCCGCATTCCTGTATGGGGTGCTCCGCGAGGAGGTGTACGTGACGCAGCCGCCCGGATTCGCCATCGCCGGGGAGGAGAACAAAGTACTACAGCTGCACAAGGCGCTCTACGGTCTTCGTCAAGCTCCGCTCACCTGGAACGCCAGGCTCGATAGCATGCTCAAGTCTCTTGGCTTCAAGCAAAGTGCACATGAGGCCGGCATTTACGGCAATGGCAAAGGCGGTGCGCGGACGCTTGGCATCTATGTTGATGATTTGGTCATCACGGATGCTTCGGAGAAGGAGGTCCGCTGGTTCAAGGAGATGAAGCGGCAATTCAAGATGAACGATCTTGGCCTCCTCTCCTAGTTCGAGGTGCCGTAGTCCATCGACGGCATCACGGCGAGCCAGGGGAGCTACGCAAGGAATAATCTGGAGGAGAGGCTCAAATTGAGCCGCACTATTGAGGCAATAGAGGTCGATGCAACTCTCTACCGGTGGATCGTCGGCTGCCTGCGCTATTTAGTTCACACCCGGCCGAACATCATGTTCACGATTGGGTATGTGAGCAGGTTCCTGCAGCATCCTACGGAGGAGCACATGATCGCCGCCGTCAAGAGCATCCTCCACTACATCGCCGGAACTCTACACTATGGCTGCTTCTACATGCGCGGCGGCACGACCGAAGCTGCACAGTTACTCCGACTCCAACCTCACCGACCACATCGACATGAGCAGAAGTACGTCTAAAGGGATCTTCTTCCTTGGTGGCGGGCCGGTGAGGTGGCATTTATTTAATAAGCAGCGCTTGGTGGCTCTGTCTTCGTGAGAGGCAGAGTACGTAGCCGCGGCGTCATGGCAACCCAAGCTATTTGGTTGACCCGCTGCTTAGCGATTTCACTTGAGACAGTCTTCGACGGACATGCATTGCCTGTAACTGGCCGTCGTCCGGTTCCAAATGCCACCGGTAGATTGCCGTCCGCTGTACTACATCTCGAATCCATTGGCCATATTTTGAAGGAAACTACGGCAACTCTTTCTAGAGATTGCCTGAACTTTTATTGCATGGGTAGCAAACAAACAATTTGCTACAAAAAGTGATTACATTGATATTACAAGAGAAAAAGAAGAAAAGAAATAGAACACAAACTAAGGAGAAAAAATCTCACACCAAGCTATCATGAGAGCACGATCAACATATTGGCTACATCTATTTGACCATAAGGTCAGGTCTTTAACGCAGCGAGCAACCACCAAAGAGTTGAATTCATCTTCATGTCTAAAAATTTTGGCATTCCTACATTTCCAAATGTTCCACAGAATTGTCGTCAGAACAGCACTCCTAATCTTGGGTTTGTTGAGTTAAGAACTCCCAAGTTTTGCCATAAATCCTCTACGGTACAATCTGAAGGTGGAGTAGGAAGTCCGAGCGCATGCCAGGTACTGACAGCTCTGGGGCATCGGAGAAAAAGGTGCTCAATATCTTCATTCTGAGTGCAAAAAGGGCATTCTCCGGAATCCCTCATGTTGTGTCGAAACAAACGGTCTCTTGTACTTAGACGCTGCCGATGTGCCAACCATAAGAAAAACTTATACTTTGGAGGGGCGTAATTATTCCAAATGTTTGAAGCAAATGCATCCACTACAACTTGGCTGAATTCTAAGCTGTATAGCCTGGATGATGTCGGTGTCTTGTTCCATTGGCCATATGGAATTACCAAATTCGGTATTTATATAAAAATCAAGATTTATTCCACTCGAGTTCAAGACTTGAACTTCAAGTCGAGTGAGTTAGCATATGGAGGAGAGAGACGTCCGAACAAAGAGATTGAGAGCAAGTATAATATAGGTCCTCATTATCGGAATCCTAGATCACTACAAGATACTACTCTTTCCCCGACACTTTTTAGTGAATGGCTGACAGTTTCATTTCTCTTAGCTATTTTCTTCAAGTGGCCTAGTGTAAATACACATATTTCCTTACAGTTTTATCAAATTGCCAACAATGTAATTCCCGTCAAAGGTTATTCCCCACGGTTATGGTTGACAGTTAAGTAGATATACTATACATTGTTGGCCACTAGTCAACAAACTGTTAGGAAATGACAATTATCTTGTAGCGGGTGGAGTGACAAACGAAGAGAGAGGAGAGAGCATGCGTAGGGGTGGCTGTCGAGCCGGCTCGACTTAACTCGGCTCGGCTCGCTCTAGCTCGTTAGACTAAAGAGCTAGCTCGGCTCGGCTCATTAACACTAACGAGCTAAAATTGTAGCTCGGCTCGACTCACCATGCTCACGAGCTAGCTCGTTATGGCTCAACGAGCTAAGTATGAACACACTTATCGTTTTAATAGTCTTTTAAAAAGGAAAATGAGAGAAACAAATGCATAAAAATAAGTCTAAATTTGCACCTAAGATCAAGAATGGTAGAATAAATCATAAAATTATTTTTTCTACTAGTATTAATTAGATTTGTCTATCTTAGTATTTATCATTGCCATAAAATGAGTATTTTAGATTTATTATGTAGCTCGTTAGGCTTGTGAGCTAACTCGCGAGCCAGCTCGAGCTGGCTCGAAAATTCTAACGAGCTAAAAACCTTGCTCAGCTCGTTTAAAATTGAAACGAGTCGAGTCGAGTCGAGCCGAGTTTGCTCCGAGCTGAGCCAGCTCACGAGTCACGAGTTTTATTGCCACCCGCAAGTCATCCACGTGAAGCCGGCTGAAGCATGTTGTCCAAGAAAACTGGAGCCTTCCAACGAATAACGGTTCATTGTATGCACGTATGAAATATAAAGGCTATTTGCATTTCTACCCGTGGTTTGTTTCCTAATTGGTGATTTTACCTCTGTTTTTCTTTTCAAAATAGCCATAAATTACCCTCGTGGCTGCGATTTTACCTCTGATCAGGGTAAACTCTTGTTTCAGTTTGAAAAATTAGAGCTAAAATCGCACGGTTGAAAATGAAGAGGTAAAATCGAAATTGAGAAGCAAACCAAAGGTTGAAATTTTGTCGGGGGACGATGCAATAATTGACGCAAAGGTTTTGATCTGGTCAACCTCTACATCCTTTAAAACATAAAATTTCAAGTTTGCATGTTAGATCAATACTCCGTATTGTCTCTTGTGTGCAAAGATGCTTCAAGTATAATTGCAACCAGGAACCAAAGCAAGCGAATTGACATCGGAAACAAGAACAAAAAAAAAAGGCTTTAGTATTTTGGATCAGTTTCACAGCAACCAACAAAATAGAGCCTGGTCCAGCCCAACCCACGAAATTCAGAGGTGAATGCGGACCACAAAAAATACAAAAATAGCCAACCGCCATATGGCTCCGACGGACTCCGCGCGGACTCCCGCGCTCATCGAACCTGAGTGCATATCTACCATCCCTCCCCGCATCCAACGGCCCACACCACCCCCAGCAAAGGCGATTTCCCTCCCACCCGAATCCCTTCCCCCGCACGCAGTCCACGAACACCACGCCCAACCAACAGCCTCCGCCCCGTGCACCGACCTCACGGGTCCACGGTTTCCCGCCGCCTCACGATAGACGGCCCGGCACTTGCTATGCCTATAAATAAGACCCGACCCCCTCTTCGTTTTCTCAGACGCACCCCTCCCCTTTTCCCCATCCCCATCTCGCCGCAGATCGATCTGGTCCGCGGCGGCGGCGGCGGTTACGGGGTCGGGCGGCATGGACGCGAGGTTCTCGCACTCCCCGGCCGAGGTGGCCAAGGTCCAGCTCGTGCAGTTCGGCGTCCTCAGCCCCGACGAGATTGTAATGCCCTTCCCCTTCCGCCGCCGCCCTCCTCTGTTTGGATTCGCGATTCAAGCGGGGTTGCTGGGTTGGGCGGGTTCGGGGTTGGGTTACTCGTGGGTGGTGGTGGTGGTTTGTACCTCGCGGGATGGTGATGAACTCGATTCCGGGCGTTTGATTGAGCGCTGGAGCTGTTCATGGGGGATTTTGAGTGGGTTTGGTTGAGCTTTCGGGTGCTGGGTTGAGTTGGATGCTTTTGGCAAATTAATCTGGCAAGTTTGAGTAAAACAAGCAACGGTGCTGTAAAATTGCTGAAACGCACAGTTAAATTTGGACCTAGAACCTGTAATTGTGGACGCGTGAACCCAGAACTTACTCTACACTGTAAATTTCGAACAATCTGAAACAAATCTGTACTGAACTCGGTGGTGTGCAGTCCACGCTTGAGCAGAGACTGCAGTTGCAGTTTCGTGCTTTACTGCTTAAGCATATGGTCATGTGCATATTGTGGTATGTGTCATGGTCAAGTTGTCATGGTATGTGTTACTGGTCAATCAACTGGAAGTTTGGACAGAAAGAGACATGGTTTTAATTTGTTGGTGCAGTACGACCGAAACAGAACATTGAATGTCACATAACGCAACATTTAATTGAACTTGATAACGAGTTTGATGTGTGTGTGTGTAGTAACTTGTTGCCTAATGGGGCTCGGTAGCATTGCTTCATTAAAAGGCAAATGCTGTGCATGTACGTTTCCTCAACAACAAAATTCAGTTCAGACAGTGAACTTATGTCGCATTTTGTCCTTGCAGAGACAAATGTCGGTGGTGCAGATAGAACATGCAGAGACTATGGTGAAGGGGAAGCCGAAGCCCGGCGGGCTTAGTGACCCTCGGATGGGCACCATCGACCGGAAAATCAAGTGCGAGACATGCATGGCCGGGATGGCAGATTGCCCCGGCCACTTTGGCCATCTTGAGCTCGCCAAGCCCATGTTCCACATTGGCTTCATTAAGACCGTGCTTTCCATTATGCGTTGTGTCTGCTTCAACTGCTCCAAGATCCTCGCGGACGAGGTACCCCTTGGTTTGGTTGATTTGCAAGATGAATGTGTGCGCGCGCGTGCATGTCTGACTGAAAGGAGTTCTTATTCTAATTGGACTCATGCTAAGTCTTTTATTCTTGCACTGTTAATGAAATAATAGTCTTGTTTCTTTTACCGTATCAAGCTTTTTCATCAGTTTCTTGGTAGGCGTGTGAAACAAAAACTTGTTGAGGTATCATTCTGAACATGCAAACTTCAATTGTTTGCCTGGAACCTATCTCCCCTTATGGATGCATCTTGCAAGTACACTGTTCTTTGAACTAGTAAGAGTGTAAGACTGATGAATGCATTCATGATGCTGTCTTCCAAAACCGATGATCGTCACTTTGTTGTTTTAGATAAATCAATATGAACAATTGATCCTGGGCTTGGAGCTTCTCACATGTTTTGCCACTTTGCATTTTCTGACATGTACCAAGTTTTTACATGTTATTTATCACGAATGACCGTCATGCAGGATGATACCAAGTTCAAGCAGGCTCTGAAAATTAGGAACCCAAAAAATAGACTGAGGAGAATATATGATGCTTGCAAGAGCAAAAAAGTCTGCGGGGGGGTGATGAACTTGATGTTCAGGGGCAGCAAGATACTGATGAACCTGTAAAGAAAAGAGGCGGGTGTGGTGCCCAGCAGCCACATATTACAGTTGATGGCATGAGGATGATTATGGAGTTCAAAGCAACGAAGAAGAAAAATGATAATCAAGAGCAACTCCCTGAGCCAGTGGACTGGAAGCAATTTCTCTCTGCTGAGAGGGTACTCATAAAATCTGTCCTCAATTCAACATGTGTTTTTTTATTAAGAATGTTACTGTAGTCAGGTGGTTTGCTTACGTGACTTGTTTGGCCAGGTCCTTAACGTTCTCAAACGTATAAGTGATGAAGATTGTATTCTGCTGGGCCTGGGTCCCAAATTCGCCCGTCCTGATTGGATGAAACTTCAGGTTCTTCCGATTCCACCACCGCCTGTTCGACCATCCGTCATGATGGACACCTCTTCTAGAAGCGAGGTGTGCCTAATACTGCCACAGTTACTATGTACCCAAATGTTTATTGCATGGATGGATTGTAAATGCACCCTCGACTCATCTTGGCCTTTTGTCTCTTTTCTACAGGATGATTTGACTCATCAATTGGCTATGATAATTCGTCATAATGAGAACTTGAGGAAGCAAGAGAGAAACGGAGCTCCAGCTCACATCATATCAGAGTTTGCGCAGTTGTTACAATTTCACATTGCTACATACTTTGATAATGAACTTCCTGGCCAACCCAGGGTGAGTAGTTTAAAAAATTGTTTTTCATGTTACTTGTAGATATCGGGTTAAACTAACTGACCTTTTGTGCACTAAATGCTCAGGCGACACAGCGTTCTGGAAGGCCTATTAAATCAATTTGCAGCAGGCTTAAAGCAAAAGAAGGCCGGATAAGGGGAAATTTGATGGGGAAGCGAGTTGATTTCTCAGCCCGCACTGTTATCACACCAGATCCAAATATTAATATTGATGAACTCGGAGTGCCGTGGAGTATTGCTTTGAACCTGACATATCCAGAAATTGTTACTCCTTATAACATTGCAAGGTAAACCAGTTAACTGTTACCGATACATATTAAGTAACTACTGTTGCATGGCTGATCACTTGCAACGAATTATATTATCTCAGGCTGAGAGAGCTTGTAGAATATGGGCCTGATCCTCCCCAGGTAAGATAGGTGCAAAGTACATTATCAGGGAAGATGGACAGAGGCTTGATCTTCGTTATGTGAAGAAAAGCAGTGATCAGCATTTGGAGCTAGGTTACAAGGTGAGTGCCGACTTCAATGTAATAGTAGCACTGCTGCTTTTCAATACTCTCTCATTACCAGAAAATGACTTTATTCGTTTTGTGCCTGATCTCCTCAGGTGGAAAGGCACCTAAATGATGGAGATTTTGTTCTTTTCAATCGGCAACCAAGTCTTCACAAAATGTCTATCATGGGGCATCGTATCAAAATTATGCCCTACTCAACCTTCCGGTTAAACTTGTCTGTCACTTCACCGTACAATGCTGATTTTGACGGGACGAAATGAATATGCATGTTCCCCAGTCGTATGAGACTAGAGCTGAAGTCCTAGAGTTGATGATGGTGCCAAAATGTATTGTGTCTCCGCAATCAAATAGGCCTGTGATGGGTATTGTTCAGGACACACTGCTTGGATGTCGCAGAATCACCAAAAGAGACACTCTCATTGAAAAGGTAAATAAGGAGAATCTGTACTTGCTGTTTCCAGTAGTATTTTGTATTCGTCTTTTGTAGCTCAGTGTAGTAACATTTATTTCAGGATGTATTTATGAACATCTTAATGTGGTGGGAAGACTTCGATGGAAAGATTCCTGCTCCAGCCATTCTGAAGCCAAGGCCTATCTGGACTGGGAAACAAGTTTTCAACTTGATTATTCCCAAGCACATAAATTTGATCGGATATTCGTCCTGGCATTCTGAAGGAGGACTTGGTACTCCTAGTGATACAATGGTCAGGATAGAGAAGGGAGAGCTTCTATCAGGAACACTTTGCAAAAAGACTCTTGGAACAGGCCCTGGAAGTCTTATTCATGTTATTTGGTAATTATGCTTCATCAATTTCCATATTCAAAAGTTGCATAACAATTTAGTAGTTTCCTACATTTCTTTTGGTAAGTTAGTTTAGCTTTAACTTTCTTTTTGCAGGGAAGATGTTGGTCCAGATGCTGCACGCAAGTTCTTAGGCCATACACAGTGGCTTGTCAACTACTGGCTTCTTCAAAATGGTTTCAGTATTGGAATTGGGGATACAATTGCAGATGTGGCTACGATGGAAAAGATTAACGAAACAATTTCTAAAGCTAAGAATGATGTGAAAATGCTTATTAAACAAGCACATGACAAGAAGTTAGAAGCCGAGCCAGGACGCACCATGATGGAGTCATTTGAAAATAAAGTAAATCAGGTAACACTTCACTGCTTCTTTTTTAAAAAAATAAAATAAAATGAGCATTATCAGTGTTGGTCTAATGGTTGACATTTTTACTTAAATTTATTCTCTTTTTTGTTTCCAGGTTCTCAACAAGGCTCGTGATGATGCTGGAAGCAGTGCTCAGAATAGCTTGTCTGAGTGCAACAATTTGAAGGCTATGGTCACTGCAGGCTCCAAAGGCAGTTTCATTAATATCTCTCAAATGATTGCTTGTGTTGGGCAGCAGAATGTCGAGGGAAAGCGGATCCCATTTGGATTTACTGATCGAACATTGCCGCATTTCACGAAAGATGACTATGGCCCTGAAAGTCGTGGATTTGTGGAGAACTCTTACCTTCGAGGCCTCACACCACAAGAATTTTTCTTTCATGCTATGGGTGGTAGAGAGGGTCTGATTGATACTGCTGTGAAGACTTCTGAGACCGGGTACATTCAGCGCAGACTTGTGAAAGCTATGGAAGACATCATGGTGAAATATGATGGTACCGTAAGAAATTCTTTGGGAGATGTTATTCAGTTCCTGTATGGAGAAGATGGCATGGATGCTGTTTGGATTGAGTCACAGAAATTGGACTCTTTGACGATGAAAAAAGCTGAGTTTGATAATATATACCGCTTTGAGCTGGATGATGAGAACTGGAGGCCTAACTACATGCTGCCTGAACATGTAGATGATTTGAAGACAATCCGTGAGTTCAGAAGTGTCTTAGAAGCAGAGTTTCAGAAGCTAGAAGCTGACCGATTACAGCTCGGAACTGAGATTGCTACAAATGGTGAAAATACATGGCCTATGCCTGTCAATCTCAAGCGCCTTATCGGTAACGCACAGAAGACATTCAAGATTGATGTCAGGAAACTGTCTCCCATGCACCCAATGGAAATTGTAGAAGCCGTAGATAAGCTCCAACAAAGACTTATAGTTGTGCCCGGTGATGATGCTATGAGTATTGAGGCTCAAAAGAATGCAACTTTGTTCTTTAATATCCACCTTCGAAGCACACTTGCTAGCAAGAGGGTCTTGAATGAGTACAGGTTGACAAAGGAAGCTTTTGAGTGGATTATTGGTGAGATTGAGTCGAGGTTTCTTCAGTCTAAGGTGGCCCCTGGTGAAATGATTGGATGCATCGCTGCACAGTCCATCGGGGAACCGGCAACTCAAATGACTCTGAATACCTTCCACTATGCTGGTGTCAGTGCCAAAAATGTTACTCTTGGAGTTCCCAGGTTGAGAGAGATCATTAATGTTGCCAAGAAGATAAAGACACCATCACTGTCTGTTTACTTAAAGCCTGAAGTGAACCAGGACAAGAAATTGGCTAAGAATGTCCAATGTGCTTTGGAGTACACCACATTGCGCAGTGTGACTCATGCCACTGAGATATGGTATGATCCTGATCCTTTGGGAACCATTATTGATGAGGATGTGGAATTTGTCCAGTCTTATTATGAAATGCCTGATGAGAATATTGACCCGGATAAGATTTCTCCTTGGCTTCTGCGTATTGAACTTAATCGTGATATGATGGTTGATAAGAAGCTAAGCATGGCTGGCATTTCTGAGAAGATCAGCCGTGAATTTGGTGATGACTTACAGTGCATATTTAGTGATGATAATGCGGATAAACTCATCCTCCGTCTCCGCATCACAAATGACGATGCTGGAAAAGGGGAAATACAAGATGAGTCTTCTGAGGATGACCTGTTCCTCAAGAAGATAGAGAGTAACATGTTGACAGAGATGACTCTTCAAGGCATTCCAGATGTTAACAAGGTGTTCATCAAAGAAATGAAGGTCACTAAATTTGATGGAATTGATGGTTTCCTTTCAGATAAAGAGTTGACACTTGATACGGAAGGCGTCAATCTCTTGGCTGTCATGTGTCACGAGGATGTTGTTGCCACTAGGACAACAAGTAACCATTTGATTGAAGTGATTGAGGTTCTTGGAATTGAGGCTGCCCGTCGAACTCTCTTGGATGAACTCAGGAGTGTCATATCTTTTGATGGATCCTATGTGAATTACAGACATCTGGCCATTCTGTGCGATATGATGACATACAGAGGTCACCTGATGGCTATTACAAGGCACGGTATCAATCGCAATGACACGGGACCTCTTATGAGATGTTCTTTTGAAGAGACAGTGGATATCTTGCTTGATGCTGCTGCATATGCTGAGTCCGACTACCTGAGAGGCGTCACTGAGAACATTATGCTCGGCCAGCTTGTTCCTATTGGTACTGGAGGCTGTGAGCTATATCTGAATGACCGGATGTTGCAGCAAGCCATTGAACTTCAACTCCCAAGCTATGGGGAAGGTCTGGACTTTGGCATGACACCAGCCTGGTCACCCATCTCCGGAACACCATACCATGATGGAATGATGTCGCCAAGTTATCTGCTGAGTCCAAACATCAGGACTTCCCCTGTTACAGATGCTTCGTTCTCGCCGTATGTTGGGCGATGGGTTTCTCACCTGTCCCTTCCTCAGGGGGATACAGTCCATCTCCAATTTATGCCCAGGAAAATGGATACAATCAATCACCAATCTACACTCCTGTATCACCAATCTACACTCCTGTATCACCAATATACACTCCTGTATCACAATCATATACATTGGGCACTTCTACTTATAGTCCAACAAGTCCTATTTACTCGCCCACGACTCCAATTTACACACCCACAACTCCTATATACTCGCCTACGAGTCTGTCATACTCACCCACGACTTCAAGTTACAATCCTACATCTCCTAGCTATAGTCCTCTCTCACCAAGCTACAGCCCCACCTCAACAAGCTACAGTCCCACCTCACCAGTATATAGTCCTACTTCTCCTGTGTACAGCCCCACATTGCCATCTTATAGCCCAACGTCACCATTATATAACCCTACATCACCTTCGTATAGTCCGATATCTACCTCATACAATCCGACGGTTACATCATACAGCCCGACC
This sequence comes from Eragrostis nindensis, assembly GCA_012490785.1. Taxonomy (NCBI): domain Eukaryota; kingdom Viridiplantae; phylum Streptophyta; class Magnoliopsida; order Poales; family Poaceae; genus Eragrostis; species Eragrostis nindensis. Next base: position 79,412 of record JAAXCT010002308.1, read on the forward strand.
TCTCCGGGGTACAGCCCAACCTCTCCAGGCTACAGCCCAACATCGCCAAGCTATAGTCCGACTTCACCGAGCTACAATCCTTCCTTGGACAATACTTCTCCACACTATAGGTACTCAGTACTGACACTTCTAACAAGATCTGCAAGCTTAGATTTTGGCAACTGATAATGATGGTGCTTCCTGTTGTAATCTGTTTATATATGTATTTACTTATGTTGCTGTTTTCTCAGCCCATCTTCACCAACCTACTCGCCCACTTCACCGTCATATTCAGCATCAAGTCCGTCTTACAGCCCAACCAGGTGAGTCCCATTCAGGCTTCATTTGTTCACGATCAGAAGTGCTCAATTCAGTATTATGTCTCATTCTTGTCGGTTTGTGGATTTTGTAACGCATTGCCTGACTTATGCAGCCCAACTGATGACGCTGAAGAAGCTAGCCCAGATTATAGCCCAACTTCTCCGGATTACAGGTAATGTAACGTAGTACCAGGATTCAGGAAAATGTCACCTGCCTGTTATGAAACACGTCACTAATTTCCCTTAAAAAAAACACGTCACTAATCGCAAATCTCAACTGCAACTTGCATGCAGCCCCAGTGGAAGCTACTCCCCTACCTCACCTGGCTACTCCTCACCATCCGCTGGGCAAGCTGACTTGGACGATGATGAGAGCACTGAGTGAAGCTTCTGAGACTAGATTGGTGTTGGCTTTGGAGGAAGAAATGAATGCGCTGTGCTAAGCCCTTCTCTGTGCTATTTACTGTACAGTTGATGACTGCACGATTTTGATGTTCAGCAGAAACCAGCAAATGACAGAGACCTTTGTAAATGATCAAATGCTTAGCTGTTAGTCTGTGAGTGACTAGGAGCAAATTAGTGATTTATGTGTACATAAGCACTGGACAGAACAAGTTCTTTAGGCTGTCCGGGGCGACAGGATAGCATGCTAGGCTAGTCATGATCTGATTGTGCCTGAAAATTCAATGCTAGTATGATAAAAAAAGAAAAAGTTCACTGTGTAGTACTCTCAAAGGCGTTGATGGGATTTTATTCATTAACTGCAAATGCCGAACTCATTTGTTCCGTTTCTATTGTAGCAATTAACCTACCGAAAATAGCCTTTATGCTGATTGTTGAGTTTGTATGGTTAGAGAATCTCCAAGTGATGCCCATAAATTAGTCCCATAAACCTGTTCTTGAGAGCAACCAATAAATTATGAGGGGCAATTTTGCTTCTCTCCTCCAACAGTCCTTCCCTAAAAGTGAATCAAAATATTAACTAGATGATACCCCGCGTGTTGCTGCGGGATTTTAAAACAATTTTGTAGCTGCTTTTATTAAAGATGAATATATTTAAATAAATTTGTTGAATGTTGATTTGAATAGAAAATTTATTTGAGACTGGTGTTTGCTTAATTATTCTAAGAAACATTAGGCATCGTGAGTCAAATAAAAGCAAATAGCCAGAGAAGATCACAACGGCGACAGTGAGACTTGGAGGAATAATTGACAGTAAGAATTAAGGCTTGGAAATCGAATACCATAATGGACTGGATTGTCCACCAATCATCAGTTGATTCTTGCTTGCCTCCCTGGTATAGGAAGTCATCAAATAGATTTGATTCTTGCTTGGCTCGTCAGTAGAGGAATTCAACAAACAGATGCAAAGCATAATTTACATTGATCACTAAAAGCACACAATGAACTGAAAAGTGCTTAAGTAACCATGGAGATAATTATATTTCAGAAAATTGTGAAGGAAATCAGGACCGTTTGTCAATACTAATAATAGGAAGATATTATACAGAGGAGGGAAAGTTTTGGTATCCGGATTGCTTGAAACATATGAGTGTTAACATCCAGAAGTCCTTGAACACCCCCCCAAATCTTATCAAGTGCATGGATCAAGTAAGACATGGAGAAACTTTAGGACTCGAAGAGACAAAATTAGTATGCATATCAATCAATTATCTAACCTACCTCAAGTGTTGACATATACCTCAATAGGATCGGGTTTGTAGCAGGCGGCTTTGACGTGTTTGGGCAGGAAGCAGATAGATGTCCGGAGGTTTTGGGCCCTAGTTGGCAACGATTAACGATAGTGCTCTGATGCGCATCGTACTACGGATGGCGATGCTACGACAATCGCCTCGGCAATAGTTGCACAACCTGGTTGAAGGAGTAAGGGAAATCCGAGCCTGCAGCTATATAGGCCTGAGTGACAATTGTGGCATATGGTGCTGGTGACTTGCGTGGTTGCGTATGGGGGTGGTAGATAACTCTGGGTGAGACCTGGTTCAGTTTTTTCTGCGTTGGATTCAGTTTCAGGTATTCAAAGCCTCTTGAAGAGTGACAATAGAGTTTCAGTTTTTTTTTCTTCTTTAATCTTTTTATGTTGATTTCAGTTTCAGAAATTAAAAATTGTGCTGGGCACTAGAGACTTGAAGGCTCAATAGAGGTTAGCCGCACAAATGGAGTTTCACTTGGCTGCCTATGGGGAAATAGACGTGTGTGAATGTGATCAGCCATGTGATCTGACGGACCAGATTATTGAGATGATGTGGCTCAATGTGGTTGCAGCTTTATAGCAATTAGTGATAGTTAGTGGGTTGCATCTATATAAGATTA